>OVBA01005379.1:0-20063 GCA_900406435.1 Lepidium aucheri
TAAACATAAGAAAAGGGGGGAGAGAAAAGTCCTAGAGCAACAAAAAGACTTATTTGTCTTTGCTTGTAATCCGTTTTCGTCTAATAAAGTACTCGATTCGAAGTCCTACACTTTTTGTAACGAGTGTTGAGTTTTAGCATCAACAAGTGGGTTGAGCTGTCCACCTCCAACACCTAAGGTACCTTATTACGAACAGCACAAAGTTGCTCCCATGCTCAGGAAGAAGAGAAAGATACCTTGAAATCATCAGCCGAGTGTTTCTAAAGAAAGAGATCACAACTAGCATCAGATTCAGGAACATGTTCGGCACGAAGCAAAGGTATAACCTCACAAAAATGACGCTTACCAGCTGGTCGGGAAGACCATCTAGAGTTGTTGCAAACATCAGCCACTCGAGCACCTCTTGAAATACCCAAGAAACAGGTTCCACTATCACCCATTATACGATGAAGACTCCCCAAAGAACTCCAATTGTCAAACCAGAAATATGCTTCCTGATCAGATTTGTTATCAACCTTTATAAAGTCATAAACCTCATCACAAATATACAGTAGTTTTTTCCACATCCAAGAGCCATGAGTTCCTATCTTTGCATCCCGAAAAGAGTTGTAACGCAAAAGGTGATAACGAGTTCAAACAATCCAAAGAAAGGAAGAGGAGATAAGTAAACACCATATCAAGTGGAAACCAAAAACTTTAGAAGTGATCCGAAGAAGACAAACCCTCAAGCCCCTTTCATCTTAGGATAGTACACATCTTCCGAACAAACTTTATTCTTGGTTGAATCATCTGGGGAGCCCGACCAGAAAAAAAAAATGAACATAACTTCTCAATATCGTTAAAACATCGATTGGGCAATCTGAAAGTAGAGCACCAAAAATTGGTCATACTGTAAATGACATATTTGATTACTTGCAATCTACCAACAAGAGAGATTTAGAAGCCCAGTAATTCATTCTGTTTTAATTCTCTCCGAATTTATTTTCATATTACACAAAGCAAAACTAGTCCACAAAACATTTTCATAAGAAATTTTAATACACTGTCATGTTTGACTAGACAATAAATTGTCTTCTTAGCTAAGAAATTTTGAAAATAAAAGAAGCAATTTGTTAAGATATAATATTACGAAAAGAAGAATCGAAATCAGGTAGTAACTAAACGTGTATTCTCTCTACAACAGAGATATTCAGCATAAAAATAAACACTGATTAAAGTATCATTCATATCTAAAGCCTTTCTAGGACAAACCATAGAATCAAAACAATGAGATTCTCTACCAAGTCCTCTTTCCACCGTGGGGTACAAAGTTTGAGGTCGATCTTAACCGTTTATCTCCAAAACTACCACCACGTCCACCTCCTCTTGGCCGGAAGTTTCGTCCACCACCAGAACCTGAACAAGTCGGTAAACCTTGATTCACATCATTAAACCAAATAGAAAGACTTGCTAAACTCATCAAATAAGAGAAGAATAATTTTCACCTCCAAAACCAGAACCAGAAGATCGAACTAGCGCAGAGAGAGTAGGAGGTACAACCTGACGAGCTTCTTGAAGGATCTTTATAAGCTCTCTCGCAAATTTAGCATTGTCATGTGTAAAGAATGTAAAGGCCATTCCTTTAGCTCCTGCACGACCGGTTCGACCAATCCTATGGATGTAATCCTCCAAGGAAGTTGGGAAATCATAATTTACGACACACTTGATGTCCTTCACATCTGAAAAAAGGAAGAAAAAACAAAGCTGAGAAATAAAGCAAAGACAGGTCGATATGATCTAAACTGCAGGAAGAACAGAAAGTTGTTTGTGTATATGATTTTGGTGTTCTAAAGCCTAGAGGAAGGAGAAGAAAGAGAACAAAAACCCCTTATCCCTACAACTGCAGATCTGAAAAGATCGAGAAACTAAGAGCAACACATTTTTTCCAAGTAAATGTGCCCACCTTAACGTGCAGGGATAAGGAGTGTGTGTGACGGCGTTAACACTATTAATGCAAGCGGGTGTCAGTCGCCCAGGCTGCTCAAAAACCAATCAGCTCCATTCCCGGGAGATGGATGCAGGAAACAAATTCTTCATAGCTCCCTTTTTTTTTCTATGAGGTTTTTTCTAACACCAGAGGAAACTGTGGAAAGCGGCAGCCAGGCGACTTTTGTTTTTATCTTTTAACCCCGAGAAAACGAAATGGTCTAATCTAATATTCTCCTACTGTATCAGAGTTATCCTACCAAGTCCCCTTGCTGCTACATCAGTTGCAGTCATTATTGGGCTTCTTCCACTTCTAAATTCTGACAAGACTCGGTCCCTTTCCGATTGGTTCTTGTCACCATGTATAGCAAGAGCTGGCCATCCGTCCATTCTCAATTGTCTAGTCACTTGATCACACCCCCTCTTTGTCTCCACAAATATTAGGATTTTACTCCCATCCATTAACTGTTTAAGCAGTGCAAGGAGCCTAACAAACGAGAAAAAGGGCATAAGCATCATGTCATAACAACTATATCTAAATGGGTTTTCTCTAGTAATTGATAATTACATATAAGAACCTGGCGTATTTCTCTGGCGCTGGTACAATTTCGATTACTTGGTTAATAGACTGGTTAGCTTTTAGATCTGCTGATCCAATAATGGCCTATGAAATAATAATAACTGTTTTCAGTGCACAAAATAAACATTCCCTGCTTTGTTCACGACAGTATACTCAATTCTAATAAGTTAAAAACAAAAAATTTATTAGACCTTATATGGATCTCGTAGAAACTGCCTGGCAAGAGATTCAACTTCTCGTGGCCATGTTGCACTCCAAAGAAGAGTCTGTCTATCAGGTCGGATCTATGAAAAAGAAGGTACGATCTCAAAAAATGCTGTAATGGTAGAGAATATCTATCAACTGAATCACATGGTCAAGCATTCTTTCGTTAATGACACTAGATGATAGCTTTTGCGGTGTACAAGCATACCTGAGTAATAATCTTTCTGATTTGGGGTTCAAATCCCATGTCTAACATTCTGTCAGCCTCATCCAGCACAAGGTAAGTCACTCTCCTCAAATTAGTGTGTTGGCACTCCAACATATCAATAAGACGACCAGGTGTAGCAATTACAATCTCAACACCTGGAGAGCCAATTATGATTCATAAAGTTTAACGTCCAATCCATGAACCAGAGGTGATTTGCTAAAAATTGATATAAAATAAAGACCTCGTCTAAGATCGCGAATCTGAGGTCCTTTAGGAGCACCACCATAGATACAAGTACTTCTAACACCAGATCGCAACCCGAATTTCCTTGATTCTTCTTGAATCTGAACAGCTAATTCTCTTGTAGGCGCTAATATTAACACGATGGGTCCATCATCTTGACCTAAAACACACCCCAACGATACACACAAGTAAACATATGCTCCCATAAATATGCAGCTAAAATCCAAAATCACTAATGTCTAGTTGTATATACTCACCCAATCGAGGTTGCGCACTTACGTGAACCAACGCTGGTAACAAGTAAGCCAATGTCTTACCAGAGCCAGTCTCAGCAATGCCAATCAAATCCCTACCTTTCAACGCCATCGGCCATCCCTGAGCTTGTATTGGCGTGGGCTCAGTAAATCCCAGTTTAGCAATTGCTTCCAGAATATTATCTAACAGAAGATAAAGGAACCCATTGAAGCAAGAATCCAATTACGATAAGAAGTAGGAAAACACATCACTTTTGACCGATTGGATCAATACCTGGAAAATTAGCATCTTGGAACATCTTAATCGGCTTAGGAACATCACGCCCTTCAACGGATATATCCCTCTCGGTTCTATACATTGCAACATCTTGTTCGGTCATCGCCTGAACAGCAGGACTCTCCGCGTAGAAATTCTTCTCAAAATGGACAACATTACCAAAATTCTGCTTTGGAAGAGAAACGCTATCTAGCTCTCTCTTACTCGAACCACCACGTCCTCCTCCCCAATTTCCGCCACCGCTGCCTCCACCTCTTCTATCTACGTATTGACCATATCCGCCTCTTCCGCCGCCACCGTGACCAACAGAGAAGCCACTAGTTGGTGGCTGAAAAGATGGGTACCTACCATAGCCGGATCCTTCACCCGCCATTACAGGAGATGGTCCATATCCACGTCCACCACCGTACCGTGGGTTGTACGGTGCAGCGGAAGGATCCATTGGCTGAGACGGGCCTACTGGGGCGCTAACGTAGCACAGAGAAAAAATGATTATATAGATCCAAGGAAATGGAAAAAAGGAAGAAGTTTATCGATGGATTACACTTACCCAGAGCGTTGGCGATACGAATTCGGATCAGCAAATCTACGATCATACGAGCTCATCGTATCTTTAGATGGTTAGTTTTTTCCTTTGTTCTCTCTCTCTCTACCTCCTGTAATTCTCTACTGCGTTAACTTAAGAATCGAACTTGATGCAAAAGAGACGAGGAGGATAGTGTAGGAATTCACGACGAAAACCCGCTAAGGAACAAAACCAAAGATATTTTAGGATTTTCTTTTTGGACACTAAAATTCCCAAATTAGAAACCCTAAATTTTATCTACCTTTTTTTTTTTTGGAAAACTATAGATTAAACATGTAATTTGTTAAAATTGGTTGATTTTTTTTTAACTTCGATAATTCTCATCAAAAAAAAAAGGAAAAGCTAGTTTGGTGGTGACATATCTATAAAAGATAAATTTCTCTAACAGAATAGGTGAAGGGATCAGCTTTGTAGTTTAACTAATGAGGTATACAATATAGAAAAGGAACTAAAAAAATTCTTGAGGTGGGTGAAATCTTTTAAATACTTCTTGAAAGTCAGTCAGTCGTCTAGATCGGAGACCATCTTCAAAACTTCTGAGCAATCAAATACTATTGCCACCTCGGTGATGTTCATCTCGATCAAGCAAGTCATACCCCGACAGTGCATGCCATATAAATTGTTTCACTTTTGGTAGGCATTTTAGTTTTCAAACCATTTCCTGTTGGATTCTAATATTTGGTTCATGTTGTCTCATGTCACAAAAGGGATATACTGTGTTCTACCTAGTATCCAGATTTGACCAAATATCTCCCTGAATTAGTAAAATGTCATCCCCAATATTCTTTTTTTGGATGTCTTGATAAATGGATTCCCAATCCTTTATTATGCCTTTACTGACCAAAGATCTAGTTGTAGCAATGCTATGCCAACCATACAATGTGTTGTATAGCTTGATTGGGTCTAGAATGTCTGTTTTCCTGAAGTATTTCCCTTTTAGAATTTTTGTTAGATGCGAGTCTAACCTTTCTATGATCCTCTATAATTGTTATGCTAACAGTGCCAAATTAAATTCATCTAAAGCTCGAAATCCTAGTCCTCTTTCATGTTTTAGTTTACAAAGATTTCTCCATTTAATCTAGTGAAGACCTTTTGAATTACTAGAATTTCCCCATCAAAAGTTTGTAATGGCCGAATTTAATTTGACAATAATTAATTTGGGTAATCGAAAACATGACATAACATAAGTTGGCAGAGCTATTAAGACCGATTTGATTAGTACTTCCTTATCCCTTTTAGAGAGAAATTTTGATGACCAACTATTTCTCATATTTTGAAGTTTCTCTTTTACAAAAGCAAAAACTTTTGTTTTTTCTCCTTCTAGGCTCTCCGAAAGTCCTAAATAAGTATTGAGTCCTCCTTGATTTTGTATTTATAGAATATTATGAATTTTCTGTTTTGTATCATCTTTCACTAAGTACCATGGAGGATTTGCTGAAGTTGATCTATTGTCCAGAAACTTTTTCATATTCTTTGAGAATACCTAATATGGTTATGGCCTCTTCTCGATTTGCCTTGCAGAAGAAAAGGTTATCGTCTACAAAAAGCAGATGAGAGACAGGTGGACTTTCTTTTGCCACTACAATCCCGGTTAACATATTCTTTTCCTGTCTTTTTCAAAGATTAGTTATCAAAACCTTTGTACATATTATGAAAAGGAATGGAGAGAGTGGATCACCCTGTTTCAATCCCCTTGTAGGTTCAAACTTTCCATATGGCTCTCCATTTATCAGGATTGAATATTCTACCGTTTTGATACAAACATAATGCATGATATCCACTTCTCACAAAACCTAGATTTACTTAGTATTTTTCCAAAAAAAAGTCCACTCAACTCTATCATATTCCTTACTCATATCCGTCAAGATTGCCATAAAATCTTGTTTTATTGATTTGTTCGTCCTCAAAGCGAGAAACATCTCCTGTGCTATGAGGATGTTTTCCGATATCAATCTGTCTGCTACAAAAACTGATTGCGTCTGGGAGATTAGTAATGGTAGAATCCTCTTAAGACAAAGACATAAAACCTTTGAAATAACCTTATATCCCACATTAGATAGACTTATTGGCCTAAACTTCATCATTCAGTTAGGTCATGTTGTTTTTGGGACTAAACAAATGTTTGTCCTATTAAGTATTTTGTCAAAGGATCCAGTTTGAATAAAGTCATTAACCATCTTTGTCAAGTCTTTTTGATTATGTTCCATGAATGTTGGTTAAATAAAGTTGTCATTCCGTTTTGACCTGGTGCTTTTCCTGGGTTCATCGTGAAAACCGCTTTTCGAACCTCTGCTTCTGAAACTCTTGATATTAGTAATCGGTTTGTTGATTCTAGGATGGAAGCTTCAATGTCATCCATTATATCTCCCATATTTTCTGAACCCACTACCATAAATAGGTTTCGTGAAATAATTCACAGCTTCATCCTTGATTTCCTTCTCCTTGGTAATCCAATCGTTTTGGTTATTTAGTAATCCAACTATTTTTCGCTCTTCTTTGTTTAGTTTGTGCATGAAAAAGTTTCATATTGTTTATCTCCTTCCTTAAGCCATTTATTTCGACTCTTTTGTTGCCAATATATTTCTTCATCAATACATGTCTCTCTTAATTTAAATTGTGTTTCCCTTATCTCTTGAGTTCCACGTGAATCATCATTTTGGTAATCTTCCAACTTCCTTTGAAGTTCCAATATTTCTGCTTTACCATTTGGAATATTTGATTTCCACAATTTTGAAATTTCTTTCCGTCATTTGATAATTTTATTTATAGTATTACCGGCACCTGATCTCTCCTATGTGTCCCATCCTTTTTTTTATTATTTCTATAAATCTCAATTTTCTAACCCATCTTTTATCAAAATTAGATTGTGGTATTCTTCCTCTGTTATCTTCGTGCATGTGAGCTATGATTGGTCTATGGTCAGATCCAACCGTATCCAGATATTCAATATATGATTTGGAAAACATAGTATACCAATCTTTATTAGCATAAGCCTTGTCTAACTTGCCTCTTATAACTATGTTCTTTCTTACTCCCCTCCACGACCACATGTTTCCTTTACAGGGGAATCCTATAAGACCGCAGTCATGTAACATTTGATTAAAGCTCATAAATGAATATGCATTGCGTAAAGCTCCACCTTTCTTCTCATGATTTCCCAAACAAAGTCTTTCATGCTATTATTTAGTTCTCCATAAATAAAAGTTATATATGAGACTTGTCCATGTATCTCATCTTCAACATCAATCATTGGATTATCTTTATAATTTATTGAGACCTTATAATTCTTCGTATAGAACAATGCCAATCCCCCACTTAAACCCCGTGGCTCAACTGTGACCAAATTTTCATATCCCAAATGGTTCTGAATATTAGTGAGAAAATTAATATATCATTTTGTCTGAGAGAGAAACAGAAATTTCGACTTAAATTTCCTCCATAATTCCCTTAAGTAATTTATTGATATTAGTTTTCCACATCCTCGATATTCCAATTTCAAATACTAATCATGACTAATTCTTGATGTTAAGTGGACAAACCTGCTTACTAGACCAATGTTACAAGTTATCCGATTTTTGTTAATAGCTTTATTTTGCCTTTAAACTAATATGATAAAATTATTCTATTAGTGATGTGTGATTCTCTAAATCGTAATACCCATAATCTATTCAAATTAAGGTCGTATATTGAATTCCTTTGTATATTATGTGATCCGGAAATTTGTTGTCTAGTCAAGAAATTGAAATAACACAATTTGTCAAATCGAGAGCTTTTACCTACTCGTGGATATATTGACATGTTGAACCTGTAACCAATAATATATTCTAAACTTGATAAGTTGTAATCCGAAACTATCAAATCATACCATTCGATGATTTCCAAATAGCAAAAAGAATTCTCATTGAAACTTTTGAAAGAAATAAATGGTTCCCAAATTTGATAGAAACACCTATCAGACCTTATTGAAATGAATACAAGAACAAGAAAGCTAGATAGAAGATGTGTTGACAACATCATTAATTATTAATCAGTTCTTCTATACACCACCTTTGCTAGACACACCGCCTGTTGTCATGACCTT
The DNA here is from genome assembly GCA_900406435.1 of Lepidium aucheri. Classification (NCBI taxonomy): domain Eukaryota; kingdom Viridiplantae; phylum Streptophyta; class Magnoliopsida; order Brassicales; family Brassicaceae; genus Lepidium; species Lepidium aucheri. Next base: position 8,399 of record OVBA01005379.1, read on the forward strand.
TTTCTTTGGTGACTTGAGGTTCTGAAAGTTCATTTTCTTAGAGCTTGCTCCTTTGAGAGTGTTTCCATTCGATTTACCCTATTTTTTGGTTGGTTTTGAGTCGCCTTCTTCGCAGCACCTGCCTGAATCATCTCCGATAGAGTTGTGTTATCATCCACTTCTTTGGTCTTTTCTTGTCGTTTGACTCACCTCACTCTCTTCCATAGGTGTATCCATTGTATTCTCAGCAGTCTTTGTTACAGGTTGGTTATTGGTAGTTCCTTCTTGAGTTGTGTTAGCTAAGATCAGCTTTTTAGTGGATTCCACCAGGTTTTGAGATCCTTCAGATTCAACCAACTTCCTTGATGTATCATGCATATTTATCTCCATATCATTTCCTTGATAGAGAGACCTTTTAGTCTTTTTGTTGTCGAGCCAGTTGGTTCAAGCTGTTCTTTTTGAGCATTTTTCTCCATCTATGCCATTTCCTCATTTAAAGTTGCAATCTCAGCAAAAAATCCTTTTTTTTCTTTTTCAGAACTTGTAGGTAAGCAATCTGATTTTTTCAGTGAGAGAATATTACATCTCTGATTTTGTACAAACTTTAAATCCAAGATACTTTGAGGTGAAAATCGCCGCTGATAGTTTGGTTGGTTACCACTTCCTATACGTTTGTATCCCTCTATTGGACCTTTCACCAATGTGCTTGGTCCTGCTTGTTGAGTTCTAACGTTTGAGACTGGTAAAACCGCTGCTCCCTTATAGCTTAGAGCAGGGTCTTCAACTAGTCCATTGTTACCATTTTCATGTACCTCAGGTTCCCTTTCTTGTGCAAGAAGTGGGCATCGATGTATTGCATGACAGAGAGAGGAACATTTTTTACAGTAATAATGTAACTTTTCATATCTGAGGCTAATAATCTGAGTCAGAGCACTAAATTTGACTTCAGATTCCATCTAATTCCAGTTTCACCCTACCCTTATCAATGTCAATTTCCAAAACTTCCCCAACTGATTCCCCTATCGCCCTTAAATTTTCATGTGCTCAGAATTGCAATGGCACTGGTTCCATACGAATCCAAAACCTAATAGTAGAGGGATAAGATTTATCTAGAACTGGTTGCCACCTAACAACCTCAATTTCTAGACCCCAAAATTTGGGCATCATACGCAATAGAGAGTTGACATCCTCTTCCCTAGGATTGAGGCATCTTCCAATTAAGGTCCTAGAGAACTCCTTGATGAGATTCGTATTATCAAATAAAGGTACCCGCAAGTGTATTATTAAGTCAATTAGTAACTGTGAAAGAATCGTTTCAACCCATATATCCTTATATACTCAACTCAAAATTAACTCCAAATCAAAGGAAATCTCGATTGATCTTTTGAAATCCATGATTTGTTTGGAGATATCCCAAAAATTCCGATGAACCATAAGAAAATTATGACATTTGCTATCAATATCTTCTTGAGATGGAATATTAGTTGATCTTCTTTTTAAAATTTGGTAACACCAATTTGGGAAAAATTTATCTTTCAATTTTCTAGTTCTGTTTCTTATCTTCTTTCTCAAACCTTCTTCTCTATTGTCAAAGCTCAGATATTCCAGATCCACCTTTTACACATATTCTAGGTACTATTATCATTTATAACCTTTTTATACCATTTTGAACCAAAATCATCAATGAAAACCGAGAACCTTGCATATCAAGACCAACAAAGAAAGGAAAAATGGAAGATCAACGGTGGGTCGAACATTAATCTCAGATTGCTTTTTCGGTCGCCATCGTCCGTATCTGGAATCTTTCTAACACCTTTTTTTTTAAATTATTTTTTTTACCAAAACTCGTTGATTAAAAAATGAATTCCGGATGTAGTTAATTAAATTTTCAATTTAATGTTGACTTTTGAAAAAATATCAAATTTTGGGTCAACTCGGCCAATTGAACATTATGATAATCCTAAATCAAAAATCTCTCTAAACTCGAAAACCAAATCGAATTTTGGAAGTTCGATTCAGTCCATATTTTTCTTTTAAAGAACTCCTAAACTTGATTTTCTCTTTTCTTTCAAGAATGAGCTCAAATTCGTCGGTTTGAAGTGTCGAATACAACATTACAAACCGAAAAACTTGAGCTCATTCTTAAAAGAAAATAGAAAATCAAGCTTAAAGGTCTTTAAAAGAAAGATAAGAACTGAATCGAACTTCCAAAAGTCAATTTGGCTTTTGAATTTAGAGAAATTTTCGATTTAGAATTATCATAATGTTCAATTGGCCGAGTCAACCCAAAGTTTGATTTTTTTCAAAACTCAATATTAAATTGAAAGTTTAGTTGTCACATCCGGAATTCATTGTTTAATCAACCAACTTTCGTAAGATGCATCTTTAATCGACAATTTTCCCGTTTTTCTTCTTATTTTAAGCACGAATGTAATTAATGTTGTTGCAATACGAGATGGGACGTGACTCACACTTAATGGGCTACATAAAATGGACAAAAACAATGTTTATGTCCCATTTAGAGAAGATTTTGGAAGTTTAAAGCTCAAGTTTAGCAGAGTCTGGATTTAGGAGTCTGAAATAGAATATTTGCATAGAATCTTCTCAATAATAAAAGATAGCAATTTTTGAAATTATCCTCACAACTATATAGAATTTTACATAAAATGTCATTAGAATTAGAAAATGTTAGTAATAGTATTTTAGCGGACGTTTTTTATTTATTTATTAATTAGATCATGATTGATTATGTATTCAAGAGAGAAATTTAATTGTAAAACATATTTATGGTATTTTGTTAATATAATTAGAGAAATTATGTAATGTTGTCAACATAATTATATTCCGATTTAATTGAAATTCGTTGAAATTATAAAAAACTTATTTGATATGTTGTCAATAAAAAAAGTAGAAATTAAAAGCAGTCTAAATTTCTTTTGTCAATCACCATCACATTTGGTTTTAGATTGTTTAGGAGTAAAATAAGTTATCTAATTGTCCTATACAATTTTATTCGTTGTTATTTCAAGATAAATGGCGAACATACAATAAATTATAAAAGACTTTTTCGATGTCCATTTTCAAAAGTATACCCTAATTTTTTTTTATAAATACATACATTATCTTTGTTTGCTTTATAATTCACATATTCACAATTGTCATAGCTTTGCTCTTCTAATAATTTTCAAGCAAGCAATCTAGTTAATGTCTTATTTTATAAATCATTCAAAATATTTTTGTATTTTATTTTCATATCATATATGTTGTTTTCTTAGATTTTTATTCTCTAGAGATATTTAAATGTAAAATACTATTAATTTCAGATATATTATTTATCTTAATTCTTTTTCTATTAATGTAACTAACACAATGAAAATTTTCAGATGATTTAAATATCTTCATCCCAAGCTGTTTCAACTGATTTAATAAGAGTACGACCAAGTGAATTTTTGTATAAAATTATATCGATACAAGACTTCGATGCTAGATTCGGTCTTATTAATCGAACAAGACTTCAAAACATAAAAATATCTAAAAGATTTGTTGAACCTAGGATTCTTTCTCGAAAAAAATGGTTGATATTGTATTACTTTCAAAACCAAATGAACTCTTCGATTAAAAGATTATCAAGAAAGCTTTAAAAATAATGGCTTTATATTGAATTTTCATTTTTTTGAATATTTATTATTTAATAATCTTATATTTTTCATAACTCAAAATAAAGTTTAGTTTTATTTATTCAATCCTTTATCTTTTATATTCGAATTTGTAAATTATATATTTAATTTATGAAACAATCCAAGTTTATATCCTTTACGGCATTTAAGAAAAAAAAAGGAATAATTAAATAGCAATCATGCAATTCAAAATAACGTAAATACTAATTGACAACTCTAACATTAAAATAAAATCAATGTGTATATTAAAAGAAAATAAAATTTTATTAATGAAACATATAGATATCTACAATAATTTAATATTGATACTCATGATTGGCTTTATTATTAAGTTGATCAAAAGACTAAAAGATTATCATTTTTTTTGTTTTTTTTTTCTGAAAAATGTTTTGGAAAAAAATAATAAAATAATCGATATCATAATCGTATAATTTTAAATTGGATATTTCCGATAGTAAATTTTTATAGCTTCAATTATTAAATGATATCCATATTTGTTATAATCCACATTTTATTTTTAGAGCCTATAATATGAATATATATGTACAATATAAATAATTATTATTTAAGTATTAAATACTATTATCTTTTATATCATAAATTATTATTATAGATTTTTATATTTCAAAATTGGGTATTTTAGATAGTAAATTTTTTTAACTTCAGTTACTAAATAATATTCATATTTATTGTAGTGTCTACATTGAATAACATAAAAATATAATCCACATTTAAATTTTCAGGTTTATTCATTGTATGCAAAATATTAAAAACTTTTTTATTTTCGATTATAAATAATTATTATAAGATATCATGTTTTTTTGTCAACAACAATATCAATATGGACCAGAAAGATCGGTCTATTAGTCAAATTACTATATAAATTTTGGAGGCAGTGGGGACTCGATCCTAATTGTGCATGTGCGTCTGCCTTTAATGGACTTACCACCAACCACTAGACTAAAAACCACTTGCAGATATCTTGTTTCTTTTAAATTTTGTTTTTCAATAGATAATGAACATTTAAAATTACACTTATCATAGTTACATGAATATTATTAATTACATTACTAATTACATTATATTTGTATGCTAAAATTATTGATAATATATCTCTAAATTATACACCAAATCGATATTGCATTTAATATAACAATTATAATGAAGATCACGATTTATTTCATTCGACTTAGAGAAGATTTCAATTTAGAAAATTAATTTTATGATCATGTGGTATACTATATTGTATGTCACTGAAGAAATACTTAAAAGATTAGATTGTTAATAGCCGAGTTACTCTCAGTCTTGTGGTTAGGATGATCTAGCTAATAATTCAGGGCACCGGAGTTCGATTCCTCCCCACTACACTAGTAGAATTAAAAGAGATTTTAGGGTGTAGGATAGACTATGGGTAGGGAAGAGTAATTTTGAAAACTTAATGCAGTTTTTCAAACATTTATTATGAAGATCAGAATCAATTTATTTTTTGTCAACCTTACTATAATTAGATCGACAAAGACCGATTCATAGCCAAAACTCATATTCTAAAATCTCATTTATTTATTTTTCTTGCATCTAAGAAAACTCGAACCCAGGTACTCAAGAATTTGTAAAGTGGCTACTACTACTGGATCATCACAATCAATTTTTTAAAAATCAAGGATTTTCAATAATTTTGTATTGTTCTAACTGTAATTATTAAATGATCTCCATATTTGTTGTAGTGTCTATCAAAATATTAAATTAAAAGAAAAATATCATACAAATTAGAATATTAGCTATAGTGAATAAATTAAAATACTAGTTATGGTGAATAAATTAGTATACTATTAATTTTCTTTCAATATGTTTAACTTTTCCTAAAAAACATATAATATATTTCCACATTTGTATATTCATAATTATTCATTTTAGGCAAAATATTAAATACTTTATATCATAACTAAATATTAGAAGATATAGAGTTTCCCTTACAATTTCCTTTTTAATTACTAAAAATACTATAATTATATTTACCATAATTACATAAATAATATTAAATATAATAGATTCGTATATTATACGAGAAACATTTAGTTGATAAATGTATTTTAGGAAATTTATTTATTTATTTTAGGAAGATATCTATTGTATTGTAGATTTGTTTCCTATATTAATATCAGAATAATTCAAAGTATTTGTTTAAGATTTATTCTATAACAATTAATTATAATTAAGAAATGTATAAATATCATTATAATTGTAAATGATCATGACTGCCATATTAAATTCGTAGTCATTTGGTATATCTAATAATTACGAATTTTACAATTAGATGACTACTTTGAAATATAAACATAAATTAGCATAATTTACTAAATAATTTATTTTTTATCAATATCAGATTACAATTGGCCAGTTCATTAGTTAAGTTCTTACATAATGTAGGCAGTGGGATCCGATCCCTAAATATGTAAATGTATCTGCCTTTAGTGAACTTACTACATGCCACTAAACGAAAGATCATCTGCCGTTTACTGAATAAATTATTATATGTTCATTCCTACATATAAACTAATATATTTTTTATAAGCTACTAAATATAAAAATATTTTAACTTCAGCCAATTAATATTATATTCAATAATTATATTTGAACTTTTTGTAAAAAAATAGATTTTCACTAAAATATAAAATCGAGTTTCTTCGAAAAGTCAGTTACTTACTGATGATTCAAATTTGAAATATTTTTTGTTGACCAATATAGAAACACACATTCAACATAAAACTTTAAAAATTTCCATAAATAAATATCGGTAATTAAAAATATTTTAAAATCAAATTTGCTTAATATATTTATCAAAACTTTAAATTTCAATATATTTTTTGAGATTTGATATTTAAATCAACCACCATAAACTAAATCAACAAATATCGACTGAATTCATATCACATTCATTTCAAATATCTTATTATATTTCTCTTAGCAATAAAAGTATTCAAATTGTTGAAATCGAAAAAAACTTAATTATCGATTTTAACATTTTACTCACATTCATTAAATAAATTTGTTAATCAAATATATATAAAACTAAGTACCTTAAAAATTATTTATTATGAACACATGTCTAATTATCTAAATGAACATGGATTTAAAATTTAAATGAATATGAGTATAAAAACATAAATGAATATGTGTATAAAAACTTTAATGAACATGAATATAAATTAAAAACCTAAATATTACGTGTATAAAAACATAAATGAACATAAATCAAAAGAACATATATAACAATATTGCTTGAGTTTCTGTCATATTCATCTTAAAATATAATATATATATATATATATTTCTTTTAAAATTTTAGGTACTTTAAATTTTGTTATTTCATGTTTACTAAAAATTATAAGGTTATGGCAAATGAACAAAGGGAGAGTTTCAAAAATGCTATTTTTGAAATACTTTTTTTCAAAACTTATCATTTCCTTTGAAAATTGGGAAAGAAAAATAGGCATGAGGGAGCACTTTAAAAATGGACATATCAAAAAAGATATTTCTTAAAATTCCTCATGAAAAAAATTCAAAATTTAAAAGCTAAATGATCAGAGATTAAAAACTTAAATGAACACAGATCTAAGAATTTAAATGAAAAGGACTCTAAAATCCTAAATAAACAAAAATCTAAAAACTTAAATAAACATGTGTCTAACAACCAAAATGAACACGAGTCAAATAAATTATATAATGCATCAAAAATTTAATAAACATGGATCCAAAATAAATATTTCGTGCACAACACGAATCATCATTATAAATTGATTTTTAGTATATTAAACGTATATAAAATAATAAATTTACATATACAAATCAAACTATAAAATAAAAAATTAAATAAATACAGATATACATATATACATATATATATATATAATTTTTTTTGCAGAATAATTAGTCTCGTATATAGCACGGGAATCATTTAATCAAATTTATAAAATTGTAAGACTTACGATGACATTTTCGAGACCTATTATCTACGCCAATCTATGAAAATTATCATGTATGTGTTTTGGAATATTCCATATATGCTATTTCTACTATTGAGGAAATTATATATCTGTAATTTGACTCATACTAATTTTCTTTACAGGTCATCTTATTGATGGGTGTGATTCAGTTTTAACGACAACCAATAAATAATATGGTTCCAACATAAGTGTTTGAATATAATTTAGCACAAAAGTTTAAACTCCAATTCAAGGATTCAAAAGGGAAGATGTGTAAGCATTGTGTCAAATAAGGTAGCAAAGAGAAAAAAAAGTGTTGAGTTGCTATGAATTGTTTATGTGTAATTGTGAAAATATGGTTTATTTGTGGAGATCTCTTCCTCTATTTATAAAGTATAGATGTGGTAATAAATAGATCAAAAATGGAAATATTACATTTCTGTATAGATTTGAAATTATCTAGAAGATTTTGCAAATTTTTCAGAAATATTATGTATCGAAAAAGAAATATTTTTATTTTTTTCTAGATGTCGTGTCAGTTGAATTCTTCTTATGATGAATTGCTGAGATTGATTTCTTTCGAGTTAGGCTTGGGTCTTCGGAGGACGGATCGATTATCGTTCGATTATTTTGGATTTTCAGTTTTTCGGTTTTAAGGTTTAAGATCCATTTGGTTATTATAAAGGTTTGCTTCAGGTTCAGTTTGGTTTTAGAGTTGTATAATATTATTGGATTCAGTTTCGGATCAATTATTTCATCCAAAAATACATGTTTATGACTAGTTTTAGATCTAAATGGTTCGGTCGATAGGTTCAAGTTCGGGTATGGATATTATATCCTACGAATTTGGTTATATTTTAGGTTTTGTTCGGGTTCGGTTAATTAAAGATCATTTGATTATTTGGATACATCCAAAGTCTAAATGGTTCGGTTGAATCGGTTCGGGTTTGGATTTGGATTTCGGTTATGGACTTTATGCGCAAGACTATTCCGAGTTGAAATTGAATGATCAAATCTTTCTCCCAAGTTCATGACTTGTTGTTCATGGACCGAAGTAGGATCTCGGATTCACTTTCAAAAATTGTTCCCCCTGACTCGAAAATTATTTTGGAATTTTGGAATCGGAGTTCTAGAATCTTTGGTCCACGTGTCACTCTATTATTGGTCTTTTTTTGTGGTTCGCCAGGCTACTCGTAGGTCATCATTGCAAGAAGATTTGACTTCTGGTAATTTTCTATAAATATCACACCCAATTCCTTATTATTTACTTTTACCCGCTTTAGATTGCCGAATATGTAATTTCTCTCTCTCTCTCTCTCTCTCTCTCTTATATTTCTGTTTTCCCGAGACGCCGTAGATTTTGTTCCCTCTAGCTGTTTTAATTATTTTCGACAAGATGAAAAGGATTGGAGCCAAATCGAATCTTAAATCTGAATCCAAGAAGTCTTCTTCAATTCCTCTGAATCCTCCGACAACATTAGTAGTGAGATAACACAGATTTTGGTTAGAAGTTGTGACGTGGAGTTTGATCCTTTGGAAGATGTTGGTCACGATGTCGAGATCTAATCCAGGGTTTACCAACCTGGAGTTTCTTCTTCTCGTATTTTATAGGTTATTTCTATCCTAGCTAATGAACTCGAGAATCTAGTTAGGTGGCATGACTCCCTTGATGTCCGCTCAACTATATTTACCTTGAGAAAACTGGAGAAGGTTTTCAATGTATGCCCAACTTTGAGGAAAGTAGAAACTCGGATCACAAGACCGAATGAAAGACCATGGACTCCTCTAGACAGTTTTGTGACCATCTATGATTGGTGGTTCACAGAAGCTCAAATGTGGCATCCGATTCCTGACCTTCTCCCGAATTACTTCTCTGCTCAGAAGATTTTGATGTCCCAACTCAGATCTTCCGGGATAATGAACATTCTCAGCACCTTGATCCTTGGGAGTGAATCAGGGGTTGAAATTTCAACTTAGTTATTCGAAGATATGACGGTCTTTTGCTCAAGTAAGCCTCCTAAAGGTACATTCTTTGTGAAGCCTAAACAAGACCTCTGCTTCCTTGACGGTGTTACTTCCAAAGTTACGTATTGGAAGCACTGCTACTTTTTTGCTTGTCCCTGTGAGCACCTCTTTGCATTTGATCACCTGGATTTTGAGATTGCTTGGGCAAAGAAAGTCGGTAGTCTTTTAGGCGTATTAGTATTTTGTTAATTTCCATTTTACCAATTTGAATTCTTGTAATCGTTGTGATGTAATTATTGTAGTGAAACATTTGACATCTCAACCCTTCATCCCTAACAATCAAAATTTGGTGGACAAGCTTCTCGAAGTTCCCTAAATTAGTTGGAAGAAATTGCCGATTGGTCTTCTCAAACGAACAACTTCTCGTCTTTCAAAAGGTAGTAGTTGTTCGTCAAACTGTCATATGTTTGCTTTGGGTTCTGAATGTTTTATTTTCGCATGAGCTCTTCAAAATACAATGGGAGTTAACGAATTTCAAATGCCCAACATCATGGGTGGCCTTAATGCCATTCTAGATGAAGCATTACCTCAGTCCTCTGAGGTCAAAACATTTCCGGTTGAAAGTCTTATCCTTCAATCAAATAAATCCAAGGAGACTGAACGTCTCCATGTTGATGCTAATACCAAGATTGAGTTAGGAGGTCTCAAAGTTAAGAAGTCGTCTTCTACGGCCAGGATTGTCGTTGAAACAAAGATCACCAAAGGTTTCAAGGGTTGAGGATTCCCCGTCCTCGAAGAAGAAGATGAAAACCCTAATAAAAATGAAGAAGAAGACTCCTCAGGCTGCTGATGGCTCGCTAAAGTCTCAATTTCTCCCAAAAAGAAATCTGAGATGAAAAAGAGTCGGCCTTATCCTAAGCAATCAGGTAAGCCTTTAGCGATCTCTTTTGCTAAGCGCTTAAGAGACAAGGTGATAAGTCATTGTACAATGATGCCAGGTTGTGTCGGCACCCTCGAGTTTGTGAAGAAGGCCACCGTCAAATGAAAAGAGTCGATTCCTTCTTCTGAGATGCCTTCAAGCAAGAAGGACAAAGCTGTTAGAGACTTTAGCTTTGCTTACAAGTTCAACGAGTCATCTCCGATTAGGAACTGTGAGATCGAGGGTGCCAACTTGATGCGTCATCTCAGGAACTCCCTAGAGATACTCCGTCCTCCTGCGCAAATGTTGAACAGGGAAGAATACAAAGAAACATTGATAGCAGTGCTCACGGTTAGTTTTCAAACTTTTGTTTTTCCCCCTTCTTTTTATTTCTTTATTCTGAGTTTCTGACGATGGTTTCTCCTCTATTTTTCTTTCAACTTATTTCCCAGCTGAACTGGGTCCTTCTTAGGCGTGAGAAAGCTTTAGTCACTAAAGCCAAGAACACTCGGAAATGTAACGAGTTGGCTGAGCAACTAGAAAATCCCATCTTGAGGCAGTTGAAGCTGAGGCTTCGTTGAATAAAGTACAAGCCAAACTTTTCCAGGTGGAGGTCGAGTTGACGGGAGATCATGAGAGATCTCACAAGCAATAAGAAGAGATCTTTGCCCTGAAAGAGGCTTTGGAGTGCCAAGAAAGATCGGTGTGGTGCTTTTAGCATGACCGAGAAGGAAAATAATGTTGTCTTGTTCCTCCAAACTGGTCTGGACGAGATAAAAGGTATTTCAATTCTTGTTTTATGATAGTATTATCTTGAATATGCTGAGAACTTATCAAGAATTATCAAGTCAAATATCTGGCCGATTCAGGAGGATTGCGGCAAGGTTCAGAGACCTTGAGACTAGCCTGGAAGCTCACCTAATGTTTTCCCAATATACTAGGTTCGAAAGTTTTCTTAGGCCCTCTTAAGGAGGAAGATGGAAATTGTGAGACCCATGTTTACTAATTTGTGGCCCATTAGGCCCAATAGATTTTTTGCTCAAAGGTTGGAATAAAAATAATGGTTGGAGAGATTTTTGGCACCACCACCGCCACCACCACCTCAGGCCCCGGCAACAGCCGCATTTCAGGAGCAGCCACAG
>OVBA01005380.1:503-20061 GCA_900406435.1 Lepidium aucheri
AAACTACCTGAAGTGGGTTGGATTCCCTGATACACCAACCAATTTCCTCCATTCTCAAACTCAACTCTACCATGATAACAATATATGTGTGGCTTATACTTTCCAAGCCAATTCATTCCTAAGATCACATCATATAATTCTACTTCACAAATCACAAGGTTAGTCGGTATGTTCACTCCTTCTATGAAAACGGAGATGTTTCCAACGTCCCCTAAGGCATCCATTAATTGCCCACCAGCTGCTTGAACTAACATTCCACTAGTTACTCCTGGTGATTTCTTAAACTCACCAATTCCGATCATTCTCGGGTGTACAAAACAATGTGACGCCCTGGAATCAAACAACACATGGGTTTCTACACCACCTATAGTTACGGTCCCTACATGATTATCTAGACACTAAGGATCCTAATTCACACTACACAAGCAATCAAGTTCACAAGCAGAAAAACATTTCAATGATGATCAGAACTTACCAGCGATCGGTCGTGATGTTGTCTGTTCGGTTGGATCCGCAACCAACGAGTATGATCTAGGCATTACAGCTGATCTCTTTGACGGTGGTGGTGGTGGTGGTAACTCTTCTCTTGGCCGTTTCCCTGGTGGTTTAAGCGGCTTAGGACAATTAGCTCGAATGTGCCCTGTTTCCCCATAGTTATAGCACATCCTTGTTTCATCGGTACAGGCATTCCTTTCCTTTGAGTCCTCGTTTGGACAATCCCGGATCTTATGATCTGTACCACCACACCTAAAGCATGCTCCAGAAGCTACCCTACATTTCCCGGAATGATTCCTTCCGCATAGTGTACACGCAGTGCAAGCCGCGACTAGTTTTCCCGATGCATTCCCATCCGTTTTCCTTTTCCTCGCACCCGAACCATGTCCTGATTGGGTTTGATGCACGGCTAGGCCCTTTTTCCTTTCACGCACTGATCTGGCCTCCTCTAGACCACTCTCTAATTGGGCAGCTTTTTCCACAAGCTCTGCAACCGAGTTGTAACTCCTCACTTGACACACATTGCAAAGTTCAAGTCGTAGTCCACACATGAATCGACGCACTTGGACTTTCTCATCATCTAATTCACGTCCACCATACCTCTTAAGGTTGTTAAACTGAGTTTTATACTCCCTCACAATCATTGATTTCTGACTAAGATCCAGGAAGGCTCCTTTTAGCCTATCATACACCTCGGGTGGGAGATACTTTGCTTGGAATTCCTTACAAAATATTTTCCATGTGTAGTTTAGACTTCGTATTCGGCCTAAAACTCCTTTCCACCAGTTGTGGGCATCACCTTCCAAGTAATGCTTCACTATGTCACACCTATACTCATCCGGACAACGAATAGAGTTGAAGTTCCCCTCCAACCTATTCCTCCACTCATCAGCCTCAATTGGCTTAGCTCCTCCAGCAAAGAACTTTGTGCCAAGTTTCTGCATATGATCCATCATTTTCAAGTATGAGGGAATGACCGAGGCTTGTCCAGCCACCCCGGTCACATTCCGTGCGGTTTCTGCATCCTCTCGCGGTAGCACTCTCTCCTCGGGTATCTCTTCCCTCCCAGGAGGTGCATCATCAGCTGGTGTTGCAGCTGGAAGTCTTTCTAAGACTTGTGTTAACATGGTCAGGATAGGATTTAATCCATACCTATCTCCAACTCCATCATTCACATTCGGGTTCGAGGGTGTTACCGACACCTCATTCTCTCTTTGGTCAACACTTTGTTGACATTCCACATTACTTCCCTCAACTTGTTCAGTCCTACCAGCAGCATTACGGAAAGTCTCATCATTCCCCACATTACCTCTTCTTCCTTTACGAGTAGTAACCATCTACATTCATCACATTAGCAAAGTTAATAACCTCTATCAACTTAGCTCGGTTCTTATATCACACAACAACTTACCGCGAAACCTTGGCATGAGGAGGATGGATATCATTCATATAATCCATTCACATATTCCCATCTATCCTAGAATCAACCGCGCTCTGATACCAACTTGTAACACCCTAAACCGATAAACTCATGTTCCGATACATTTTAGCAAGGCCTTGGGTGGACCTTACACTTAACCATTTCAATTTCCATATTTTACTAAGTCAAAATTTGATTTCATGAGATGTGACAAGCCCAATCAGTTCATAAATAAATACGGTTCCATTCTTATTCAAACTAAAATCAAAGTGCAAACATAAATGATAACTTAACAAAATTAAAAATGGTTCTAGCATCAAGTTCAATGTAAAATAACATAAATAAAACCCCCAAATTCCATCCCTAAATCCACCTCCTCTCCTTCCAGCCTTGGTCTCGCTTCTACTAGCCACTTTCTCGATCATTGGCCAAATCATTNTGATAACTTAACAAAATTAAAAATGGTTCTAGCATCAAGTTCAATGTAAAATAACATAAATAAAACCCCCAAATTCCATCCCTAAATCCACCTCCTCTCCTTCCAGCCTTGGTCTCGCTTCTACTAGCCACTTTCTCGATCATTGGCCAAATCATTACCTACAATCACGCAGATTGTATAAGCAAATGAATTTGCTTAGTGGTTCGGTCATTCCGTCCCATTAGGCTATAACCAGAACAAGCATTCAATAACAAATCAAATAAACCAAAGAACAATCACGATCTTAGGGTTAACATATCGATTAGTTTAAATATCCGGGTTACTTCCGGATCAGCTAAAGTAACCTTCCAATTCCAATCATCATTCTTATCACATCATGAACCCTCAGGTTCTAATCCACATTCACGAACCCTCAAGTTCTAATCTCAATCACGAACCCTCAAGTCCTACTCACATACACGAACCCTCAGGTTCTAATCGTACACACAAATCCTCGGATTCTATTCTCATAAACGAACTCTCAAGTTCTCATATCTCATTCACGATTTCGATCACATGATCCTTCCTTTCACATTCAACCATTCAACCTAACCATTCTAGGGTTCCATTCAACCTATTACCAAACACATATTCTAGGTTAACCTCACGGTCACGAACTCACCTTTGCCTTAATCTCTCTTTCGAGTTTCTCTTTGCATTATGGATTTCGATTTGCCTAATCAAGCAAAACCTTCAACACAACTCAGCCTCTTTCCTTAGTTCCACAAGATCGATTCTCCTAGCCTTTCTTCGAGCTCTCTCTTTCTTATCTTTAAGTTTGTGTTTTGCGGATTCTAACCTAAGGAGGATTAAGGATCCTATTTATATGCTCTAATCCTTAACCCTAATCATTTTCAAGTGGGCCGAGCTTAAGCCCCTTTTCATCAAGCCTTTTAACACCTTTTGGCCCATAAATCAATCATTGGCCCATAACACTTTAGCCCTTTTTGTTTGGCCCTTTTGACAACCCATTTGGACAACTAACCAATTCTTGTCTAAATGAGAAATCTTATCCTTTCTTGTCACCGCATAACTTATCACAAAGCAAGCTTGTCCAAAGCTAAACATATCATGTCCGATCCGATAATGCTATCCGAACCGACCGTGCATGTCCGATCCGACCGTGCGGTCCGTACGGTCCGTTCCGACCATTTCTGTCCGATCTGACCGTGTTGTCCGATCCGACCAAGCTTTTCGATCCGACCAATCCTGTCCGATCCGACCAAGCTGTCCGATCCTACCAATTCTGTCCGATCAGACCAAGCTGTCTGATCCGACCAATCCTGTCCGAACCGACCGAGCTGTCTGATCCGACCAATCTTGTCCGATCCGACCGGTTTGGTCACAAATCTCAAATTTTGTCCTAAATTCCTTCCTTAACCTATTTCTCATGGTTTTACTTGCTCTTAATAATTCTTTAGGTTTTCAATGTCTTTCCTTAGCTCGACTATACCAAATGTCCTTGTTTGGTTTGTCCATTCGTACCGCATTCTCATATTACACCTAATGCGTTCACGAATTTACCGAATGTGGATATTACAGTTTTACCAATGAACTCTTAAATTATTTTTAAAAAATTATGGGTTCTTAAAACATTAAAAAAAATGAAAAATTAGAGTAGAACCTCATTTTGTCATTTGAATTTTCAATACAACAAATTCAAATTTTGTTGTCTTTTAGATTTACTATATTAAATAGATTGTATATGCATGTGATAGATTTTTATAAGATCTGATAACTCTCCGAATGAGCTTTGCTGCCACGGAAAGAGGAAAGAATAT
The DNA here is from genome assembly GCA_900406435.1 of Lepidium aucheri. Classification (NCBI taxonomy): domain Eukaryota; kingdom Viridiplantae; phylum Streptophyta; class Magnoliopsida; order Brassicales; family Brassicaceae; genus Lepidium; species Lepidium aucheri. The sequence continues at coordinate 4,678 of OVBA01005380.1, forward strand.
TAATATTTATAAGCTTTGCTAATTTTATATACATTATACACCACCAAACCATATAATACAGTAATGTATAAATTGCAACTAAACTACATGCGTTTTGTTTTGTACCAACGTAATTGATATCGTATTCTATTAGCTGTTGTAACCAACTTATTAGTTAAAGCTTATTAAGGTCACTCTCCTTCACGAATAAACCGTGGAATCCGTACGGAACCCTTCTCGGTAACCTCACGGCGGCTACGATTTCCAGCTCCGATGATTTTGCGTCCATCACTAGAAACTTCGATTCTCCGGTCATCTCATCGTGAACATACGTTACCACGTAACCATCATCTTCCTCCGCCTCCGGATTACCAGGATCCCTAGCTACGAAAAACGGCTCGCCGCCGTAACAACCTGGACCGAACATTCTACGAGCCTCCGTGCAATCCTCCCGATCTCCTTTAGACACGTCGAGCTTCACCACTCCGGATATTTTTGGCATCGGATCACCGATCGCCGCGTAAACATACCGGCTTCGTCTCCCAACAAACGCCGGATTAATCACCGCGAAATCGAGGTTCTTTGTCGAGACCGGATGACGTGTCACGATTCCGGTGTCGAGATTGATTTTCACCTTCTCCACCAAAGCGTGAACCAGATCCATCCTCTCTAATGTATGCTCGATCGACATAATGTTCGGAGCGATCAGAACGATGGACTTTCCATCGTCTTCATCCCAAGCATTAATGGCGTGAATGATGTTGAATCCTGGAACTTCAAACCATTTCATCTCCGATTCATCACCGGCGTAACGTGGAATCACTCCGAGCCTCGGTGTTTTTCCGTTATCAGCACCAACCGGAGATCCTCCTTCAAGCATTAGATCCATCGGATTCATCCTCATCGTAATCTGAATTTCGGAGAAAATCGCATGACGTTCCGTGATCGCGAAGTCATGGAGGAACGACGGAGACGTCATCGAGAAAATTGGAACGTCTCTTAGCTTTCTTCCGGCGGAATCAAACCGGAAAAACGTTAAAAACGGCGGAACCGGACCGTACCGAAATGCAAACGTCTCTCCGGTTATGGGATCGGTTTTCGGATGAGCCGTCATGCTCATCGCTAATTTTCCGTCGAAGTCGTGCCGTCCGATCGTCTGAATATCTCCGGCATCCGTTAATCGAACGGCGTAAGGCAAATCAGATTCTCCTAAAGCAAAGAGACGGTTACCGAAGAAAGAGAGACTCGTATTCGCCAAGCCAATGCCGTTAACTGGATTATACTGTCCAGTTAAAACCCTAGCCGCCGTTAAAGCTCCACGAGCCACCGAGGCAGTCACACCGTTAAATCCGGAAAACACATTAAGCATCACCGGAGCTCCGGCTTGTTTCTCGACGTTATATTTATAAGTCTTGACGTATCTGCTACACAGGGTTGCTTTACCTCGGCGGATTCGAATCGCGTGAAGCATACCGTCACCGTCGAAAAGATGGTAAGGACCACGAGGGAGAAACTGTGGATTTGGACCGTTACGGATGTAAGCTCCGTCAAGTGACGGTGGAAGAGAGCCGTAGATGACTTCACAATCCGTGGGAGGAAGCTCGTCGAGAACAGGAGCAAAGTTATCGGAGAGAACGTGTTTTGGATCAACGGAAGGACGTGACGGTGGATCAATAAACGTGTTAATGACATCTTCAACAGTGGTGAAGAGAGCCGAGGCAAGGGTCATTTCCGGTCGTTGTCTTGTCGGAGAAGAAACAGTGTGATTGTAGAGTCTTTTAGGTTTGGTGGGGGAAAGAGTGGTTTGAGGACGGCCATTAGTGTCACTTGGATTACTAATAGGAGGACGTTCTTCTACAACGGCGGAATTGACACGGAGGAGACGGCGAGAAGAAGATCGGCGGCGAAGGAAAGAGTGGTGGAGACATAGTTTAGGAGAGAATGTGGAGATGAAAGAGGAAGAAGAAACAGAGTCCATTTCTCTTACTTTCACTCCACGTTTCAGACAGGTAAGGAAGATGAGTGTCTCTGTGGGGCTATTTATTAATTACGAAATGAAATATCAATAATTGTTCTTGATAAAAATATTAAGATTTATTTAATTTTTTTTTTTTTTTGTGAAGCTAGTAGTATTATACCTTTGGTTCGTTGGGAGTTATGTGAAGTTCAAATCTTCGATTATTAATCTGTCTTTATTCTAATTTTCCTATACAATGATATCATAAAAAGAAAATATCGGTATTTTTCCGAAGGTTTTATCCTGAATTTTATGTGACAGCAAAATAATATACTGAAATTCATATCATCCTATCTAAAAATTAGAATAAAGACAGATTAATATTTATTTTTTTTTCCAATTTATAAAAATTTAGGTTGATTCTATCTCATCATATAAAATAAAATAATTTGAAATTCACTCTTATATATATAAAAAATATTTTGTAAAAGATTTGTGTTTTTACTCTTATTCGATATATCATCAGAATTAATATAAATGACATCCGTGAGAGTTAAAAAGAAAAATAAATTTTGTATCCTAGTACTGAATTATTAGAGTTCGATTTTGTATGTGCATTTTTCTTTTTCTTATTCGAGGAGACATAGCCACTAGGAAAAGTCGTGTTTGAGGTTAACAACTTGGAAATTTGACATTGTAATGGATTTAACATTGATTAGTTCGGCGATAATCATGTTTAAGCCGATGTTCGAAGATTATAATACAGTTTGTAATGGACCGTTCACATAATCGTAGTATGTAGTAACTACTCTTAAAATATAAAAGTTTATTTTCTTACATTTTTGTTTTGTTAGTTGAATTCTACTACAATGTTTATAGCGTAAGGACAAAAATGTGAAATGGAATCTTATTAATAGATAGATAAACATGAGAAGTCTGTCGTAACTTGTATGAAGTTGTTACTTGAACTCAATTAAGCGTAAGAGCGAGATTGGTCGTAATCTCTGCACCTATAAATGTGGAAACTATAAAAAATGGGACACAAAGAGAATGCTTTTATAGCACCAAAGATTGTAATTTATGAGTTGGATTCAAAAACTACTCAAACCAAACAATTACAAATGCAGAAATACAATATTGAGCCCACATATAATTCGGGTATACTGTGGTCCTTTTCAATAATTAACGATATTCGTTTTCGTATTTGGTTACTATATATTCTACAATGAATCATTGAGAAAATAAAATTACTATTTGATCACCTTTAGGAATAAGTTTGTTTGGAACGAATGGTTAAACACCTATTTTAATCATTAATTTCCAAACGTCTGTTTTCAACTACTGAGTTGTGATTAGCAATCAAATAAACAATCGCTAATGGAAATGTTGATTCAATGCTACCAATCAAACCCTACTAACATTTGAGTTTGTTCGATTTACGGTCCAATTTGATTACAATTGACGTTGTAGATTGTAAACTTCAATCGCAGGAATTGGGTAATCTAAACTTTATTTCCAAATTTTAAAAGTTCCAATCACCCCCTTAAATACACGAGAGCATCTTGCCAAGTTTCTACCTTTAACACTTAAAAAAGTTATAAGGTATTATTATAGTTTGGCTAGATAATCGTATAAGTTAAATCACATAAAACATTGACTTTTATGAACTTTCAAATAGGGGATTTCTTTCAGTTGTTTTAAAGCATGCTCCTAAGACCTAGCCTTGCGGACTATATGTCTAATTCGGATAAAAACAAAAACAAAAAAACAATCGGTTTAGTCGGTTCTTAACAAGTACACTTGTCACTAAACCATGATAAATCAGCTCGTCTTATTATCTGAGCTGTTAAGGCCCAAACCGATACAGCTAGAAAGTAGAATTCACGGGAAAATCGAAATTTAGTAGGAAGGCCTAAAACTCCATTAAAACTTGATCACAAGAAAGTAGAAGTTACAAACAACAACAAATCCATGTTCAAACACAATAGAGACACATAGAACGAGTGAAAGAAAGAGAGTATTTACAAGTGGACCCTTGAGTGAGAGATAATACAAGTCAAGGAACGGGCAAGCGATCAGAACCAAGAGGCTTCAATGAAGAGATAAGACGAAGTAGATGAAGTCTCTCTACAAATGGCTCCAACACACTCACTTCTTCTTCAGGTGCGAACACCATACATATGCTCAGCTCTTGAACCGCCTCTCCATATTCCCTGCTCCAAAACAATCCATCTCAACGTCTTTGATTTGATCAAACTACAGAACCAGGACAAGCAACAAAAGAATCACTCGGTTTGTTTTTTTTTTTACCTGTCGTAGTACAGCATCATACCAAGGTCTCTGCGAAGTGCCCAATTATGTGGTTGCAAAATCAACAGTCTTTCTGCAGCCGCTATAGCCAACCTTCGATCAGCAGAAACCAAAATGTGAGGCAGAGAATATTAAATGGTTAGCAGATTCCTTTTTCATTTTAAGAAAAAGGCTTTTACTTAAGATCTTGAGGCCGTAACAATGGGAAATTAGAACTACTGATGTTGTTAAGTTGACTAAGAGGAGAAGTCAGCATTAGTCCAGGAGATGACTTCGAAGCGCGTCTCCAATGAAGCCTCTGTAAAAAAACAAAGCCAATCCAGAATCTTTCAATGTGAAATCTTGTGGAGTTAATATTTGATAGTTTAGTCATACGTGATAGGACTTACAATCAAATTGGCAAGAGCAATCCCTATAATGTCTCTGTTTGTTGCGATCTCGAGGTCCTGAAGTGATTTTGCGGTCAAGTCTGATGCCATTGATCCAGGATCATCAACGCACCTTCCATTGACAATAGAGAACAAGCTCTGTCCTGAAGTTGCTTTAAAGAGTTCCTCAGGATAATCTGTTTTAGGCCAAATCAGAAAATCTTCCCCAACTGGAGATCCAACAATTGGCACACCGAGGCGCATACAAACTTCAATGTATATTACGCTAAGCAGAAATGCTGCATATAGGAAGAAACAAAAGAATTCATTAAAGATTAGAGGCCATGGATGAGATAAGGGGAAGCTCGTTTTAAGATGGCCTAAAGAGAAAATTTTACCAGTGCTGCATCTACACTTAAGTACAGAGTGAAGATAGGAAAACTCTGGGTCTAAAGTAATAGATGTCCTTTTGAAGCCTCTCAAATCAAAGAGAACTACATTTACAGCTTCAAGAACTTCAACCAAGTGGCAGCCAATGTCTCGTGACACTAATTCTGCCTCTACTTCTTTGGAAATTGCATCTATTTCACTCAACCATCTGGATATGCTCTTTCCATCTATCTCCAATAGCTCCTCAGAATCTGTCTCACTCGGATCAGATTGATCTTGGTCTTGGACATTTTCCCTCTCATTCATTAGTGACTGAGCATCTCTCTTTCGGTTATAAGCCAAGAAGGCTTCATCTTCAGCGGCAATGTACAATAGAGCCTGTGAAAGTCCACCAACTCCATAAGTAACTTAGCAAACGGTCTAAGGATATGACATATATGGAAACTTCACCAAATGGTTTTATAATTATTAAAGCATCAGACCAAACCAATACCCATTTCATGTTCAATATTGGTCTCAAGTAAATCATCAAGAGTCGGGATTGTACCTTAACAAGAGAAATTTCTTATATACCTTTGCAATCGAAATTTCACTGTCTTTCGACTGGATAGAGATCTCTCGAGCAAACATTTGGCGAGCCGACTTAGTGACCTGTAATTGAAGTAAATAAACATGAGGAAAGCTTACTTAGAAAAAAAAAACAAAAAAAAAACATGTGAAAGGCAAAAATAACAATAATCTTTTCAGATATCATCATCATATTATATCTTATTCGCCGATCAAGATCCACGGAAGAATGATAGTGCATGTGGATTACAAATTTGAACCTCTTTGTAACTTTTGGGTCTTGGTGAGTCTTTTTTAAGCTGATTGATAAAGAGAGGGTAAGCAGGAGCTGAAGCAGTCCTCTTTCGAGGAAATGGGATCTTCTTTTCAAATCCAGTCCAAGAACAACGACGACGTTGTTGATCATGATCATACCTGATGATCGTTAAAGAACATAAACCCATGTATCCCAGTGACGAATTTCTACCAACAAATTTCCAATTTTCTAAACATCTTCCAATACAAACACGAATATATATATATAATGTATATATAAGCATAAGTGAAGAGACTAGTAGATCACCTGAGAGTAGTATGATCACTGAATCCAGCAAATCTGGAAAGTGGTGAAGAAGCCATAGTCATAGCTGATGCAGAGCCCAAAAGAGCAAATGAAGATGATGCACACAACATTGTTTCTTTGTGAGGGGAGAGAAGAAAACAGAGAAGTAACTCAAGACTTTGGGTGTGAAGAGGGATTTAAAGACGTAATTCGTTTCAAAGATTTGAAAGAGAGATTGAAAATTTATAAACATCGAATCGAAAAGAAAAGAGAGATATACGAAGAATCTTGAGAGATGAGAGAAACAACAGATGATGGTTCGATAATACAATCCAAATTAATGGCTATGGCGTCTGGATAATCACTTCCAACTAAAGAATAATCGGAAAATCTAGAAGGAGAAAAGCAATTGCAGAAGTACAATCGAGATTTACCCAGTTCCATAGCAGGAAATGAGGAAGCAACGGAATTACGTGCTCTGATTGTTTTTCTCTAAACCAAGAGAATAATCGAGAAAACGAAGGAGGAAGAGAACGGTTGGAGCATTGTTTTCTGTGAATGGGAATTGATGTGGGTTAAGAAGAGGAATCTAGGGTTTTATAAGAGAAGGAGGACTCGATCTCTGAGTTTCCTTCAATGGTGATAATGGCGGATTTGGTAAAAGCAGATAGAGAGAAGGGGGGTTTTAAAATGAAGTGATGACAACACTTGTTGCAGAGTTTTTAAAATATAAAAAATTAGTGAATTTCACCTCTCTCTTTTTCTGTTTTTATTTTTTGTCACCTTTAATAATTTTTTTTCTACTCCATTTCCGCTTTTTTTTCCACTAAATTTCCGTATTATTTTATTTTACGGTTTTTAACCAAAAATTAGAATATTGCTAGTTTTATTTCCACTCACTTGTTTACGATACGTAAGTATCTTTTGGCTAATTAGCTTTTTTTCTCTGACTAAACCAATTTCAGATAATGAAATCACTGCAGCAGTATTTGGTATTACAGCGGATAGAGCTCCAGCCCCACATGATTTTTCTGGTACATTTTACCAACAATTTTGGATGGAAATTAAAGATAATATATGTCGGAAGATTCGTAAAACTTTTACCACTTCAACATTACAACGAGGTACTAATCACAGCTACATTTGTATACTTCCAAAAACAGATTCTCCAAATATCATGAATGAGTTTTGACCAATAGCATTATGCAATGTGCGTTATAAGATAATCTTCAAGATTCTGGTTATTTGTCTAAAACAACATCTATCAAGCTTGATCAGTTCGGAACAAGCAGCTTTCATACTAGGAAGAAATATTTCGGATAATGTGATTGTAGCACAAGAAATGCTTCACTCTCTCAAATCAAGAAAGCGTTGGTCTAAATCTTATATGGCGGTAAAAACGGATATCTCAAAAGCTTATGATCGTCTGGAATGATCTTTTATTCGCGAGACGATGCAACATATGGGATTCTCAGAGATATGGATTAGTTGGATCATGCCATGTATAGAGTCAATTACCTTCTCAGTGCTGATTAATGGTTCATCTCATGGTATGATTACTCCAACTCTGGGCACTAGACAAGGTGATCCACTTTCTCCCTATATATTTATAGTTTACGGGAAAGTCTTTAGTCATTTATTACATGAAGCTTCACGATCACAAAAGCTTAAGGGAATACAAATAAGTCAGGGAGGTCCGATTGTCAATCATCTCGTATTTGCGGATGATACCTTATTCTTTTGTCATGCACATCCAAGATCTTGTTCTACCATTAAATCCATATTGACTCAGTATGAAGAAGTTTAGGGTCGGGCAGTCAACCTAAGAAAATCGGCAATAACTTTTGGTAGTAAAATTCATCATCAGATGAAAACTCGATTACGACGCATCCTAAATATTCATAGTGACAGAGGATTGGGTACCTACCTCGGATTACCAAATTAGTTGGTCGTAAAAAGAACGAATTATTCCAATATATAGTTTAGAAGGTGGAACAACGCACACAAAATTGGAAATTTCGGTTCTTATCTGACATTGGGAAGGAAATACTTTTAAAGATAATAGCCATGGCATTACCAGTATATACAATGAATTGTTTCAAATTGCCAAAAGTAATTTGTGATGATACAAATCGCATCCTTGCCAAGTTTTGGTGGCAAAAAGGGACAAATAAAACTGCCTTGCATTATGTCTTATGGAAGCGTTTGAGTTTACCGAAGAAAGGAGGAAGACTTGGCTTTCGTGATATCGCGCAGTTTAACATTGCACTTGTCGGTAAACAAGTATGGCATCTTGAGAATTATATCCAATGTCGTTGCTGTAAGTACGCTTTTGCAATCTAAGCGTATTATATTAAATGCCCAGTGTCGGCGATGCTGTACAATGGATGAATCTCTAAATCATCTTTTCTTCACTTGTAACTATGCACAAGCCATTTGGAGAGGAGTTAATATGAGTAATCCAGATCTCGCTAACCCATCAATATTCTTTGAAACAAAGATTACAATGATTCTACGCTATGTTGGGTTTAATGGTGTATCACCATTTTCACAACAACTATTATTATGGACATTATGGCAAATATGGAAGAGCAGGAACATACTTATCTATCAACATAAAAATCAATCATGGAGTAAGACTGTAAGAGAGATTAACCACGATGCTTTGGAATGGACAAATATTACTTCGACAGACACATCTATCCATGCGAATAGTCCACAATTGGCAACACAATAGTATTGGACAAGACCGGAAGAAAGATTTGTCAAATGCAACTATAATGGTAGTTATATTATAACTCCATCAACATCAAGAGCAGCATGGGTGATACTACATCATAATGGTACATATATTGAAGCCGGGAGCAAAATAGGTCATCATTGTTCATCACCGTTAGAAGCTGAATTACAAGCATTATTGATTGCTATGCAACAAACGTAGATCAAAGGACATCGTCAGGTTATATTTGAAGGCGATAATCAGACCCTATTTCACATTGTACAAGGTAACCAAAATCATTTCCACCTTTATACTTGGTTACAAGAAATCAAATTTTGGAAAAGCAAGTTTAATCAAGTAGGTTTTACTTGGGTTCGAAGATATTGCAATCAAGCTGTGGATGCACTATCTCGACATCATAGTTCTGATATAGATGTTTGTTTATATTCACTGATTCTTCGATGTATAACTTTTATCCTCAATGAGGATTACAATCTTTCAAGTTAATAAAGGTAGTTGATGATGTTAAAAAAATCTGATATAGAAATTGGAATGAGAAATGACTGAGACTGTGAGTCTAAGGCAGAAAAAGGAAAAGCTTGGATATTTGTGTTATTGTTCCCTTTTAAAATTATAGATTATTTTTAGTTGTCCAGAAAAATTTCACTTGATTTTGTTTTTGCATATCAACAAATTTTCATACGTATAATGTAATATATATAGAGAAAATTGTACCAAGCATCCCATATAATTGTAAAAAATGCCATCGAAATTCAACCTCTCGGATTATGCTATCATGAGTTTTACATAAAAACGTTTTTGCCTTTGTTATGTCACAAACAAGTTTCCAGTAAATCTACTTTGTCTCAAACTCAAATAAAAGAAGGAAAAAAAAAGGAAAGAAGAAGAAAGAAAGAAGACAAGATCTTCAATCGGAGAAAGACGAGATATTCAATCAAAGCAAATGAAGAAAATGAGAATTTCAACCAAGAATAACTACCAAAGTCTTAAAAACCGTGTCTATACATGTTTTTATGCGGATGTCCTTGTTTTATGTGTTTGTGCATATCTTTATGCGGACGTCGTTGTTTTATGTGTACATCCTTAAAAGACATATCTATGTTTCTATGCGAACATTTTTGTTTTATGTTTTTGGCACAATCTTGTATGTACTCTAATAAAGGTAAAATTATTAATGTCCATATCCTTATGGAATCAGAAATGATATTTTTTGAGAGTTTAAAACTCAATGGCATTTTTTCTAATTTTAAAACTGGTTGTAGCATTTTTCACAATATTCCCACATATATACTTATTTTTAGATTTTGTTAACTAATATATACTTATTATTACACAATAAGGTTTATTTATTCTGACGCCAACGAAAAATGAAAACAGCAATATAAAAAGAAACACAAAGAAATATGGCAGAAAATAAAGGTGTCTGCATTCTGCACAAAAACACAAATAAAGGGAGAAATCACGAGAACACGTATCATATGCATGAATCAACCCTCCCATACATCCAAAACTTCACTTACATTTTCTTGGAAACATATATTATAGACTTCTTTCTTTTTTTTTTTTTTTTACAAAAGCACAATTACTACTTTTCAAATTCCAGTAAGTTATACATAATAGAAATTTTTTTTTTACGAAAAAGGGGCAAAATCACTTTATTTATATTTAAATTGGCTATATTTAGTATTAGTTAAAAAATTTGGTGTAAGTTTAATATTTTTTTGTAAACTGAATAGGAACCGAGGTTAACATATCATTACTGTTTGTTAAAATAGATTGTTTTCATATCTAAATTGGTTTGGTCAATGTTTATTTGCATTTTTTTGCTTGACTAGTAGTTCATATATTATTTAGCAAAGCCATGAAAGTTAATAATTTTTTTACTGTTTACCCTTTATAAAATAGACTAACAGTAGCCAAAAATAACATAATTTTTTTAGATTGACAAACACAATGTTCATAAGTTACTATTGGATTGATAATAAGGTATGATCCATAGCCTAACTTCTTCAAATAGAGCAGGAGTGATTTGAATCTACCATCTCATGCCTAGTTAAATCATGGCAAACCAACTAGGTCATTTTTTTCTTGACGACAAATACAATATCTATTTATCCAATATTGTTAAATCTAGGTATACATATGTGTACAAAATAGGTTTATTTGAGTTTCAACTATATCTCACAAACCGACAATGTGTTTTAGAAAAAATTAGAAGAAAATTGTGTTGTTCTGGGTTAATTAATTTGTTTTTAATTTTTAATTATTTTGTTTGATAATTTAACCAACCAAAAAAATTAATTTTATAAGTAATCTGAGATTTTTTTTAGTTTAGTTTTGGTTTTAAAAAACCGTTGATCGCAATCAATGCCAGTAGTAACAAATTTTGATAACTGAAAATTATATATATGGTTATGATGTTGTTATTTGTCCGATACTAGTTAGGTATGTCATCATGATATAACATAAAGTTTGTGCATGAAACAAGACATTATCAAAAATTGGTATGTGGAAACAAGATCTTATTTATGGCCCAAAGTTATTTTTAAAACATCCTATTATTGGATGAAGCCGAGTTTCATATGTCTAAGTCATTAAGTAAAATATTTAACTATCAAACTTAGAAAAGCTTGACAAGATTGATGTACTTAACAACCATTTTTTTTTGTTAAAAACAATTTTTCTTATTTAAATATAACTCTTTTCTTTTTTTAAAAAATTATATTTGTGATTTTTTTTTTGTAATTGTGTTTTTTTTTAACTGTAAATGATATATTTTACTATTTACTTTACTCCAAATTCTTAAGTATAATCAATTTTTGGATCAAATTAAAACAAGTATTCTCTGTTTTAATATAAATAATGTTTTAGGTATATATTTTTGTTTTAAATTATGGGAGAATTGCAAAAATACCCCTCAAAGGAGGACATTTTCATCACTGCCCTCATTTTTTGGACATTTTCAAAAAATGCCCCTCATTATGAAAAAATGACCAAAATACTCTTATGTTATTATTTTAATATATTTTTACAAACTTTTTTCCCGCCAAAAAAATTTTTCCCGCCAAAAAAAAATTTCCCTCCAAAATTTTTTCCGTTATACGAAAAAATTTTCCCGCCAAAAAAGATTTATAAGGGAGTTTACAAAATTTTTTTATAAGAGATCTTATAAAATTTATAAGGTTTTATAAGAGAGCTTATAAAATTTATAAGGTTTTATAAAAGACCTTCTAAAATTTATAAGGTGTTTATAAAAAATTTATAAGGTGCTTATAAAATTTTATAAGGTATTTACAAAAATTTATAAGAGAGCTTATAAAAATTTATAAGACTTTATAAGAGACCATATAACATTTATAAGGCTGTGTATAATAGAGCTTATATAATTTATAAGGCTTTATAAGAGAGCTTAAAAAATTTATAAGGTGTTTATAAAAAATTTATAACGTGCTTATCAAAATTTATAAGGCTTTATAAGAGACTTTATAAAATTTATAAGGTGTTTATAAAAAATTTATAAGGTGTTTATAAAAATTTATAAGGCGTTTATAAAAATCTATAAGGTGTTTATAAAATTTTTTTTAAAGGTTTATAAGCGCACTTATAAAAAAATTTGGCGGGAAATTTTTTTTATTTTTGGCGAGAAAATTTTTTTTTCCGTAAATTTTTTTTTCAAAATTCCATAAAAAAAACTTTTTTGGCGGGAATTTTTTTTTGGGTGGGAAATTTTTTTTTGGCTAGAAAAGTTTGTAACAATTCTAGTAAGGGTATTTAAGTCATTTTTGTATTAATGAGGGACATTTTTGAAAAAATAAATGTCAAGGGCATTTTTGAAAAGGGGTACATTAAAAAGGGCATTTCTCAAAATTTCCCTTAAATTATTTAATATTTCAGATTTCCAATATAAAAATTTGATTTATTTTTCTAGTTTAATCTTAGTTTTGTTTATATTAATTACATCATTAATTATATTATAAAAATATTTCAAATAATTTTACAAATTTTATTAATTAATGTATATGTACCTTAAATATCATAGAAGAAGAAGTACTGGATTTGGATTTTGTGAATATTTAGTCCACCCCACTTTCGATACGAAATAGTTGTTTGTTTGGATCTTCGAATTTCACGTTCTCTAATCCGGTGTCACATCCAAATCATTCATCTATACAAAGTAAACAACAATTAAAGGGTGCGAATTTTATTTCGAGTTTTGTTTTGTTTCGTGTGAGTGATTGACTACTAATGATACAAGATCTTCAAATAAAAATGTTAGATGATTGTATTATCACTCTGCCCATCGATTAGATAAGCATTAATTGACAATATAGTATTAATTAATGTAAATTTTCTCCTTTTTTTCCAAAACAAATGTTTGAGTTCCGTCACTTATCACAATCAATTATACTTTTAATAATCAATGTAATTGCTGTTAAAATACTGAAAAAACGATTATATACAGTTTTTGTTAAAATATCAAATTTATATGTCAACAAAAAAAAATTTATACACATGTAAAATAAAGAAAATCCTGAAACATAATGAAGAAATTATAAGACTCTTAACTTCAAACTATTTTTGAAGAAGAGTATAAAACCTATAAGGATATACATAATATAAAGAGCAAATTCGATTTTTAATTTGTTTATCCATATCTTTAGTAACAACTATAGCCGGAGTCCAAGGTCATTACATAGTGTATACAATACTAACTTGTTATCAACTTTATATTATGCGTGTGATTTGTTTTGACATACAAAAATTAGTCATGAAGTAAAATAAAGGGTGAATTAACAATGTGACAATGATAACTTAAAAATTGGGTATATAACAAAGTTTTACGATAATACCCCTATATTAGTTTTTGATATAACATAAATATTAAAAGAAAAATAAAAACTGGGGGACATGTTAGATTGTGGCAGACAAAATATTAGATATAGGAGGCGGATGTTGAACTATGTGTGATTGTTTATAAAGATTCAGGCCGTGATTCGACATATCAAATCGGTGGAGATGAGGTCAGAGTAAATGGTGATATAAGTGAAAACATCGTTTGAGAGATAGGTAAGTTCAACATTGTACATATATGTATAGACATTATTAGACCAACATTATCGGTAGTTGGTAATGGGTTGCTTAGCTTAAAAAAATAGTTTAATATTGTAAAATGAATTAGNGTGTTGCGTTGCTAATATAAGCGACGAGTTTAAGGATTTAGAGTCGAACACGTGTCTTTGTGAGATTGGCTTTCGGGAAAATATAATAAGAGAAAGAAAAAATAAAATCCTCATTTTTCAGAAAATTTTCTCTCTCTTTTCGTTTCTCCCTCTAAACTCTCTCCCGATAATGGGCAAAACGATATCGAAATCGTGAATCGTCGCCGCCGGAGGTTATCGATGTTATCGGAGCCGATTAATCGGTTAAATCAACAAGGTAATGTGATTTCCTCTCTGATTTTGGCGTTTATTTTAACATGCAAGTAGATTTAGGGTTTCGAAGCTTGCGGGTTTAGGGTTTTTTTGGGGGAAATGTCTGAATCTTTGTTAATCGTCTTAGGAGAGGTTAATAAACCTTGTTTGAGTGTCAATTTTGCCTATGATCATCTTTAGTGTTCGATTTAGGGTTTCGAAATTTTCGGGAATTAGGGTTTTTTGGGGGAATCGTATGAATATATGTTTATCGTCTTAGGATAGTGTAATAAACCTTGTTTGAGTGTCAATTTTGCGTTTAATCTAGTATAGTGTTTGATTTAATGTTTAGAAATTTTCGGGAATTAGGGGTTTATGGGGGAATGGTATGAATATATGTTTATCGTCTTAGGATAGTGTAATAAACCTTGTTTGAGTGTCAATTTTGCGTGTAATCTACTATAGTCTTTGATTTAGTGTTTCATATTTTTCGGTGATTAGGGTTTTTGTTTGGGATAAGTTGGGATATGCAATTGAGTGCCGCATTTGATTGAAATGGAGATATGTGGTTGAGTGCAATTGATGATTGTATATGAGTGTCAATATAAATGAGTGAAGCTAAAAACTGATTTGGTTTCTGGTTTTTTTCCTGAGGTTGAATTGAGGAGGTGGATGACGGCAGAGGAGCTATAGTTGAGGGAAGCTAAAAAGGTTAGTTTCTGATTTTTTTTCCTGAGGTTGAATTTGCTTGTTTGAAAACTGAAGTGATCACATATTGCTATAGTTGTTAAAACGAATTCAGTGTAGTTGTGCTCTTAGGTAAATTGGTTGAAAACTGTAGTTGTTAATTGGATGATGGCGTCAATAGTGATCACATTAATTGGTATTATATATTATATATCATATAACTAATTCCTGAGATTGTTTTGGTATTATATATTGTGAAAAAGTAAAGTATATATCATATATTGTATTATACAAGTTGTATATATTACCAATCTAGATTACTAATAAGAAGATTATGAGTTTGTAGGACAATCCACAAAACCTATGGTCATAAGGCAAAACGAATTAGAATTGATATACCAAAAACATGACAGGTTAATCTGTTTTGATACACA
>OVBA01005381.1:0-20060 GCA_900406435.1 Lepidium aucheri
AAGGTACTTTGTTTATGAGTTTTATGCTTGAATGAATTGAATATTTGTTTAGATCTTTGCTATTTACTTTCTGTTCTTAATTTTGTTATTGCTGTCCTTACTTTTCATTATAAAATCTCCCTTGATCCTCCACTCTCAATCGATGATGAGTGAGTAGATCCTTGTGGATCTCGNTCTCGGGGATAGGGGAATCAGAGGGGAAATCTCCGATCCACTCGCCCATGCGAATACGGATTGGATCCGATCTTTTCTAATATGACCGAGCTTAATGCCGATCTCTCCTTGATCAAGAGAGATTTGATTTGGGCCGAAACCCCAAGGCTAGCGCTAAGGGGATCGGATATCAAAGTGTCATATGAGAGATGGCTTAGATCCGCCGAGGAGAGATCTAGCATGTGGATCGGTTATTAAACACTTCGGGCCAGACTTTATGCTTTGGATCTGGCTAGATCGCGGCTAGCATCGTAAGGGATCTGCCGAATCGGAAAGGGATCTTCACCACGAGAGTGGGCTGATCTAGCTTGTCCCGGTTTAGAGCTCGCTTTATATAGCTCGGCGGTGTTGGATCGGCGAGTTAACCGCCGATCACCCATTCCCTANTGCCGATCACCCATTCCATATCCTCTAGATTCATGCTTAATATCATAGATAATTGCATTTGCTAGTTCTTGCTCTATTATTTGCTCGTTTCCCTGTTTTGAATTCGTTTGCTCTGTTTTTATTTTGTCATCTAGTGTAATTTGTCCTATTAGCTAGTTGAAGAGCTCATCTAAATATTGGCCTAACTTTGTGACAAAATGTTAGGTTTCTTGGACTAGATCTTAGTACTAGATAGGCTATTTGCAAGTACCTCCGAGTATTGGTTCGACAATCCACTCTACTTACCACTACCCTATAATGATTTGATAGCTTAGACCGAAAAACCTTGTTATCAACATGAATATGTCAAGTTTTGAAAGAGAAAAGTTTGCTAGGATATGTGTGGAAGTGGACTTGTGAAAGGCTCTGAAAGGCTCAATCATGGTGAATGAGGACATGTACTTTGTTGATTACGAGGGTTTGAATACGGATCTGTTCAGGTTGTGGGGTCTATGAGCATTTTATTCGATCCTGTCCATCAGCAGCAAAAAAAAAAGCAATGGTAGTTGAGAGTAATATGGAGATCTCCCCGGTGGTTTCCGAAACACCGGCGACGGAGGAGGGTTTCTCTATGGTTAAGCGAGGTGGCCGGAAGAATAATCAGGGAGAACTTAATCATAGGGATTTACCGCCAGTTACGGAATACAAGGGACGTAATTTAAGGGAAATCCCAATTTCGAAGGCCTTTAATAACATCAAAATATCAAACCGTTTTGGTTACTTAAATCATGAGAGCTTTAGCGAGGAAACAAGTAAATCGATTCTGCATTCAGAGGCGAAGAAAGAGAGCTCTTTTGTTTTTACTTAAAAGACAAAGAAAAATGTTGAGCCCAATAAGAAGAGTGGGCCAACTAGTAATCCAAATGAAAAATTAATGTTAGGCCCACAACCTACTTCGATAGAGAGGAGCCAAAGTCTTGCAAAGCCCAATGATACTTCTGGGCCGAAAATTATATTGGGTAAGGGAAAATAAATTAAAATGGGGAAGCCAACTAGGGGACTCATTTTTGGCCCAATGTTGAACTCTCTGGAACTTTCGGCATCGAGAAAGAGGTTGCGACTTGAGTCCGATACCTCTGGTCGAAATGGTGGCGCGTTTGTGGTGGAGAAGAGTGATGTTTCACCGTTGGATAGTAGTATGGTACAGCAAATGCAGCAATTTCGAGCTTTGTCTCACCAATTCCGCTATAGATTGAAGGAGTTGAAGGAGAGGCTTCCCGCAGGATGAATATGGAGATGGTGGACTAAAAGTGGTCCCCGGTAATTCTTATGATATCTACATATATTTTGATGATGAATTTTCTACTTTGAAATTGTCGGGGGAGGGGGAGCGAATAAACCCAACTTTTGAAGGTCCATTCGGTATATTTTGAAGAAGTATAGTACAGATGTTTTAGCTTTGTTTGAGACACATGTTGGGGGTGAGAATGCTTGTCGAATTTGTCAAGGTCTGGGATTTGACAATTTTTTTTAAGGTTAATGCTAGGGGTCAGAGTGGAGGACTATGGATCCTATGGCGTTCAAGTATATGAAAGGTGCAAGTTATTAATTCATCAGATCAGTATATTCAGGTGGCAATAGGATAAATTGCGAATGTTGTTAATCTGATTGTGGTCTGTGCTGCACTAACGGTGAGTCGTCGAAGTGGACTATGGGAACAGTTGAAATCAATTATTGGTAATGTAAATGGTCTGGTTTTTGTTAGAGGTGATTTCAATACCATTTTACAGTTAGATGAAAGGACTGGTGGGAATGGGAGGTTATCGACTGATTCAATTGCTTTTAGTGATTGGATTAATAATTTGTCTCTTATTGATATGGGATTTAAGGGGAGTCGATATACTTGGAGGCGTGGCCGAGTGGAAAATTCTTATATTGCTATAATATTGAACAGGGTGTTTTGTTGTGCGGAGGCAAGGTTTCGGTGGCCAGATGTTGTGGTGAAACATCTTTCGTTTCTGTCCCCAGATCATACTCTGCTGTATGTGCAATTGTCGCTGGAGATTAAAAGAGACCCAAGTCGAAGACCTTTTTGGTTTGAAGCGGCTTGGTTGAAGCATGATGGTTTTAGGGAACTTCTGGTTCAGTCTTGGAATACTTCCCTATCTACTCCTCAAGCTTTGGTTGGATTACAACAAAAGCTTTGGAAATGGAACAAAGAAGTTTTCGGGGATATTCATACTCGCAAGACCGAGCTACTTCATGATCTTGAAAATGTACAGGTTCTAATGGCAGCCCAAGTAACTGATGCTCTCCTTGAGAAAGATGCGGTTTTAAATAAGGAATTGGATCTAATCCTCAAGCAAGAAGAATTACTCTGGTTCCAGAAGTCCCGAGAGAAGTGGATCTCGTTAGGTGATCGTAACACAAATTTCTTTCACACCTCAACTGTGATCCATAGGAGGTATAATCGAGTAGAGATGTTACTAAATGATGCTGGTCACTGGTGTTCGAACTCCGATG
The DNA here is from genome assembly GCA_900406435.1 of Lepidium aucheri. Taxonomy (NCBI): domain Eukaryota; kingdom Viridiplantae; phylum Streptophyta; class Magnoliopsida; order Brassicales; family Brassicaceae; genus Lepidium; species Lepidium aucheri. Next base: position 3,103 of record OVBA01005381.1, read on the forward strand.
CATTAGAATATTTGGTAGTGAACTTTTATAAATCCTTATATTCTGACCAAGATATAGCTAGGAATGCTACTCATTTGCCATTGGCGGGTTTTTGTCTTCTATCTACGGATGAGCGTAGAATCTTTGAGACACCATTCACAGCTTTAGAGATTGAGAATGCAGTTAGAAAGATGGGTAGTTTCAAGGCACCAGGGCCGGACGGGTTTCAACCTATTTTTTATAAGGAATGCTAGGAAGTAGTAGGTCCATCGGTGTGCCGTTTGGTATTGGGTTTTTTCGAGTCAGGGAAGCTACCTGAGGGACTTAATGATGTTCTAGTAACCCTTATTCCAAAATTTTTGAATCCAGAACGTATCACACAGTTTAGGCCAGTAAGTCTTTGCAATGTCATCTTTAAGATCATCACAAAAACTATGATTTCTCGCCTGAAGAGTGTTATGTCTTCTTTAATTAGCCCAGCTCAATCTAGTTTCATTCCTGGGAGGTTGAGTCTTGATAATGTGGTAGTTGTTCAGGAAGTTGTGCATTCTATGCGTAAAAAGAAAGGTAAGCGAGGCTGGATGTTACTTAAATTGGATTTGGAGAAGGCATATGATCGAGTGGGATGGGATTTTTTGGAGGAAACTCTTATAGCTGCTAATTTTCCACCGACATGGATTAATTGGATAATCCAATCTGTTACAGGTCCGTCAATGTCTGTCCTTTGGAATGGAGAGAAAACTGAATTGTTTAAGCCTGCTCGAGGCTTGCGTCAGGGAGACCTGCTTTCACCATATTTATTTGTTCTATGCTTGGAACGCATGTGTCATGTGGTAGATTTAGCTATGGCAAACAAGAGTTGGAAACCAATTTGTTTATCTCAGGGAGGGCCAAAACTATCACATGTATGTTTCGCAGACGACTTGATTATGTTTGCTGAAGTATCGTTCAGCAGGTTCGGGTCATTCGAGATATCTTGTAAATAATTTTGCAATGCATCGGGACAAAAGGTAAGTATGGAGAAATCAAAGGTGTATTTTTCGGCTAATGTGTCTCGTGAACTTGAGCAACGAATTACTATTGAAAGTGGGATTAAATCGACAAAAGAGTTAGGGAAATATTTGGGAATTCCGATTTTGCAGAAACGAATAAATAAGGACACTTTCGGTGAGATTCTGGAGAAGGTAACTTCACGTCTCGCAGGTTGGAGAAGTCGATGCCTTAGCCTTGCAGGGAGAGTAACTCTTACAAAGGCTGTACTAAATTCCATACCTATTCATTCAATGAGGGCTATATCTCTTCCGAAGAGTTTATTACAGAAACTGGATCGTATATCTTGTTCTTTTGTTTGGGGTGATTGTGGTGATGTGGGAAAACAACATCTTATAGCTTGGAAGAGAGTTTGTGTACCAAAATATGAAGGAGGACTTGGTATTCGTTTGTCTTCTCCTATCAATCAAGCTTTACTTGCTATTCTAGGGTGGTGACTCTTGAATGATCAATCAAGTATGTGGGCTCGGGTCTTAAGGAAGAAATATAAAGTGATGGATATACGAGAAATATCATGGTTGTGCCTGCGGGGTAATGTTTCATCAACTTGGAAAAGTATTGTGCAAGCGATACTCGAGGTGATACAGCTGAGAACTCGTTGGATTCCGGGTTGGGGTAAAGACATATGTCTCTGGACAGATCTTTGGTTGTTGGACTTACCTCTAAAGGATGTAACAATAGCTGATCCGCCGGGTGATATTCTGAATTTGAAAGCTAGAGACATGTGACAAGAAGGTGTGGGATGGATTATGCAACTAGTAGAACCTTGTTTGCCGAGAAGTACAAAACTACAATTGGGTTCTGTTGTTCTTGATGTTATTACAGGAAGTAGAGACCGCATATCTTGGCTTGGGACTTCGAATGGCCAATTTTCAGTAAAGTCAGCATATCGCTTGCTAACTCGGAGTTCAGTACCACGCCCGAATCAGAGTGGTTTATTTAATCTATTGTGGAAATGCAAAGTACCTGAACAGGTCCGCACCTTCATATGGCTTTGCCTTCATCAAGCTATCATGACCAATTCTGAACGATATAGAAGGCATTTAACTACCACGAGCACCTGCGGAGTTTGTCATGGAGGGGAAGAAACGATAATCCATATTCTCCTAGATTGCCCAGCAATGTTTGGTATCTGGACTCGGACTGTACGCATATCGCTTGCGGAATCAGTTTTTTTCAGCCTCAATTCTTGAGTGGTTGTACCTGAACATGAGGGAGACTACATGTTTTGGTAAGAGTGATTGGAGAACTTTCTTTGCTATGTCAATTTGGTGGGCGTGGAAGTGGAGATGTGGGAATGTGTTTGGTACAAATGCAAGATGTAGAGATAGAGTGCAATTTCTTAAGAGTTTAGCGGATGAGGTGGCTGAAGCTAATCGATCACAATCGGGTAAGTTGCAAGTACGAGAGAAGATAATAAAGAACATCTCATGGAAACCACAGGACGATAGTTGGTTTAAGATGAATACCGATGGTGCATCACGAGGGAATCAAAGAATTGCATCTACGGGTCGTGTGCTTAGGGATAGTAGTGGTTCTTGGTGTGGAGGGTTTTGTCTTAATATCGGTATAGGCTCCGCACCTTTAGCCGAGCTATGGGGTGCGTATTATGGTTTCGTAATTGCTTGGAAAAAGAAGGTTCGAAGGCTAGCGTTGGAAATAGATTCGGAGATAGTCGTGGGTATTCTCGTGACAAAGGTTTGTGACACTCATCATTTGTCCTTCCTAGCATGTCTGTGCTATGGCTTTTTGTCATAGGACTGGATAGTCCGTATTCGTCATGTGTATAGGGTGGCAAATCAGTTAGCTAACGGTTTTGCAAACTGTGCATTCAATTTATCTTTCGGTTTTCATTCTTTTGATTTAATTCCACAATGCTTGAGTCCATTATTGGAGGGTGATATTGATGGATCTGGTTATCCAAGACAGTTTTCAATGTAATTTACGTTCTTTATTCTAATAATACAGGGAGCTTGACTCCTGTTTTTACACCCAAAAAAAAAACATAATCGGACATTAAACCGAATACTAAATAGATTCAATGGCAAAAGTAAACCAATTGAACCGAATATATAACATATATACATTAGTAGATTGTGTTATCATATGAACGTCTGGAAATTATAATTGATGGCGGAGATCTGGTTTTGCTATATTCTTCTTATCTATACTTTGGGATTTGGGGGAAATCATGTGGATATTGGAAAGTTTTATATTTCTTACATGTCAAACAGGTATTCCATTTTACTATTAGAATCAGAGAAACCTTCTAAATTATGTTTTCATGGATGGGTTTTTATGTAACATAAGCATACAGAGAATCTAGGATTTATACTGCAACTGTTTCGGGTTTCTCGTTTTTCTCAACACACTTAATGGTGATATCTCTTCAAATTTCAGTCATCGAATCAAATCCTAATTTGCTTATTTTTCATCTATAATAGGCTATAATAGTCTTTGATCACTTAAATAGATGATTGGTTTGGTTTTACGAGAAAATTTGAAAAGTTGAACTGAAGTTGGATTACTTATGATTTCTTTGATTAGGTAGAAGAATATACTTCAGATGTATATGATCTTTGGCAAGGATTTATATTTAAACAGAAAGTGTTTCAGATGTATATAAGCAGCTTGTCTTCTTCGTTTACTTAGGAGGTGGCTATGGTAGATGATGTGGACATCAAGCCACAATCAACCAAAGACCATGGAGATAACACCAACCAACAAACCAAGAACTCTAGCGAGAACAAGTCAGAGAGTACCAAAGACATATGTTCATTTCATGGAGAGTATCAGCCCAACGAAGAGGATTTAAGTGTCAAGCAAACTTTATCCAGAAACAGGACTCATCTAGAGCACGCCTCGAAGTGGAATCAGTTCATTCAGAGTTCATATGAAGAAGATATGCATGTTTCAGTTCAAGCCATTTCCAACTTGTTCGGTTTGGATATACGCGCGTTAATTGGAGATTTACGACCAAAGCATCAGGAATCAAGCTACAAACAAAATATTTCTACAACCTTGACCAATAAATGATTTACTGAGAGTTAGAATCAAAACAGAATCAATATTGGTTTAGAAGTTATTCAATTTCTAATTCGATGGTATCTCGACTTGCCTGATTTAGAATCTTACGAGTTTGGTCAAGATCAACATTATCTTTGGCGACCCGGAGAGTATTTACTACCACTAGATATTCACAAGGACACCTCAGGATGCATTTTGAGCCATTGGATCATGAGGGTCCACTCTTTCTCACTCACACACCATGACTTTCCATATTTAAAGTCAAGAGCATCAAGGAATAAATACAACAACTAGCTCCAACAACCAAAGCACGCGGAACTTGAAGACTTGCCATGTTGAGAAACCGTGTGAGACTTTTATTGAGTTTGATTTTATTTTATTTTGTGTTTAATTTTCATATCTTGTCATTAATGCTGCGCCATTCTAGCCTTTCATTAGTAGATTCTATTGCATGATTGTAGAGCATGATTTTCCCCATTTAAGGCCGTTGAAAGCACAACCGATGAGCTATATATAAAGCTCCTTGCGGTCATGTAATTTTTCACCAATGATCAATAAAGTTATCATTTTCTCTCAAANGTATTTGCCGTCTAATTCTCTTTGAGGAGTCAAGAGTTTAGTCGAGATCAAGCCTTGATCAAACCGAGATTATGAAAAGAATCACCACCCTCCTTTGTGGTTCTCATCCGCAACCTTCCACACAAACACCAACCGTAGAGGATCGACTCTTGAAGTCTTCTCGACCGGTTCCATCACCACACGGCCATAAGTATTGATTCATTGAGGTCTTCTTGTGGTCTTCATTAAGCCAAACCACACGGCGAGGCACATATAATCTGGTATCAGAGCCGAAAGGTTCCAAACCGGTAAACCTGTATCGTGGCCAGTCTCTCTTTATCTTTTTAATTTTTGTTTTGATCATTTTCATTTTTATTTCTTTTGTTTCCGAATCTTTATTCTAATATTTGTAAGTTCCAATTAAAAAAAAATTATTTGATATTTCACAAGTCTCTTGCTATTTTATTTTCAAAAAAAAAACAAAAAAAAACATTTCGTATTTTTTTTTCTTTTTCCAATTTTATAAAAATAATAAAAACCCATAAAAATCTAATTGATTTTGTTCTACTTATTTTAAAACCCATACAAAAGTTCTTATTTGATTTTCTTAAAAAAGTCGTTTGTTATTTTATTTTATAAAAGAAAATCCATAAAAATATCTGTTTGTGTTAAGTTGTGAATTTAATTTTTGCATTGAAAAAAAACGTATAAAAGAAAAACAAAATCTTTGCATTTAAGTTAATTTGTGTCTATATTAATTAGCATATCTTGTCTTCATTTTAATCTTGCTTAATGTTTGGTCATTTATTTGTGACATTATTCCATCAAATTAAAAGTATTAGATCCTTGAATTAAATATTGTTGGTATTTAATTATTTGTTTAAATATGTGATCCAGCAAATTAATAAACACCTATTTGTTTCTTGTCTTTTTGTGTGCAAGGATATGGAATATAAAAAAAAAATGAACGACTATAATACTTCCGAGATTGATTGGGGTGGTGAATCCAACCAGAACTATTGGAAAGTAGAAGAAGAAGAAGAATGGGGAAGATTTGATTATGAGGACAACAAACCAAGGGAGGAGTCATGGACTGAAGATGACAGCTTCCAAGGAGGATATGAAGAAGATGCAGGGCGTGGAGAGCTGAATATTAATCCACTCTACAACAAACGCAGCACCTCCTACCAAACTCCATATAAATTTGAACCTGAGGTAAATCTAAGTTCAAATCACAAACTAGGTGCTGAACTTTGTTTATATGAATTTTCAGGTAGTAGAAAGGGCTACATGCGTTGGGAGTTTAGCATGGATGAGTACTTTAGGTACAATTCCATCCCTAAAGGAGAAAGGCTTACATACTGTCTAGACCAGCTCAAAGGAGAAGCTAGAAGATGGTGGTACCAAGAGGAGTATTACATATGGTACTACAAGGAGCCACCCATAAGAACGTGGGGGGAGTTAAAGTGGATAATGAGGGAGGAATATGCACCTCACAGCTTGAAAGAACTAAAGAAAGACGATTACCCTTCAAAGGAATCAAACCGAAGAGATGCGACTCCTAATCTTGTGCAAAATGCTAACTCTAAATCAGTCAAGCACCAAGGTAAGAATTCTGTTCCTAATAATTTATTTGAACTGACAAGTTGTAAGTTTAAGAACAGGGAATACAGTCCTAAGGAAGTTACAAGAAAGAAATCCACCTCAACGATGGGATCAAGGAGTGAAAAGCTTGCTGCACAAGTAAGATCCGAGAGGAAATATTCAAAGAATCTTGAGCAAGAATTGAGCCCAACCAGAACACTAGGAACCATTGTTCAAGAGAATATTCCTAGGGCTCCAGCAACAATGAGCCAATCGATTCACACTAGGAAAGGTCTAGGTACTAAAGCGGAACGTGAAGTAACTAGTTCTTGTGATCCGCAAGAAAACAAGAAACAAGAAATTGTTTCAGCCTCTAAGACTGAAAAGGTACAAGCTACAATGTCTTAATCTGTTTACAATGATTCCATGACTGTTATAATGCGCTTGCCTTTTTCCGTAAGTGCTGAGGAAGGTGCAAGAGCTAAGGGAGAACGATTAGTTACATTGGTGACACCTCCATGTCGAGAAGAGCAATGTGTAGGGCACAAGTTTGATCAAAGCACGAGAAGGAAAGAAAAAATCAAAGAAAACACACCAGACCGAGCTAAGAAAACAGGAAGTTTTCGACAGGTAAGATTACCTTCGGCTCAATTTATTTCTCTGGATGCCACAGCTGTATTAAAGAGATTACTGAACATACCAGAACATGAGGAACCAACTTGTGTAAAATCGCAAGTAGATAATAACATAACTGAAACCAGTGCTAAGGAATTAGATATATCAAGTTTATCTTATCCTAGAGAATCCATAATGCACTTGTTTCTTGGCCAAAATGTTGAGCTCATTTCAGGAACTAAAGGAGCAAGGACCAAGGGATTTCCACCAAAAAAGAACTTGCTATTAGAACAAGCTATTAGCAATAGAGGAGCGGCACCATTTATGACCACTACCAAGCCCCCTAAAGGAGGAGATGTTAAATCAGATCTGAGCAGAGGAGTTATTCTATCCTCTCTACTCAAAAGAGCACCTCGAGATCCCCCACACCTCAATAAACCCAAATCATATCAAGCTAAGACCCTAGACTCCCAAAAACGAATGAAAGTTAACTTGCTTTCTCTTGGTGCAGGATGTACAATTTCGAGGTCGAAATCTTTTCAAGAGGGAGAGTATGATGTGGATATCAAGCCACAATCAACCAAAGACCATGGAGATAACACCAACCAACAAACCAAGAACTCTAGCGAGAACAAATCAGAGAGTACCAAAGACATATGTTCATTTCATGGAGAGTATCAGCCCAACGAAGAGGATTTAAGTGTCAAACAAACTATATCCAAAAACTGGACTCATCTAGAGCACGCCTCGAAGTGGAGTCAGTTCATTCAGAGTTCATATGAAGAAGATATGCATGTTTCAGTTCAAGCCATTTCCAACTTGTTTGGTTTGGATATACGCGCGTTAATTGGAGATTTACGACCAAAGCATGAGGAATCAAGCTACAAACGAAATATTTCTACAATCTTGACCAATAAATGGTTTACTGAGAGTTAGAATCAAAACAAAATCAATATTGGTTTAGAAGTTATTCAATTTCTAATTCGATGGTATCTCGACTTGCCTTACATGGAATCTTACGAGTTTGGTCAGGATAACCATTATCTTTGTCGACCCTGAGAGTATCTACTACCACTAGATATTCACAAGGACACCTCAGCATGCATTTTGAGCCATTGGATCATGAGGGTCCACTCTTTCTCACTCACACACCATGACTTTCCATATTTAAAGTCAAGAGCATCAAGGAATAAATACAACAACTAGCTCCAACAACAAAAGCACGCGGAACTTGAAGACTTGCCATGTTGAGAAACCGTGTGAGACTTTATTGAGTTTGATTTTATTTTATTTTGTGTTTAATTTTCATATCTTGTCATTAATGCTGCGCCATTCTAGCCTTTCATTAGTAGATTCTATTGCATGATTATAGTGCATTATTTGGTCCATTTAAGCCCGTTGAAGGCACAACCGATGAACTATATATAAAACTCCTTGCGGTCATGTAATTTTCATACAAGATTAATAAAGATAAAGTTTTCTTTCAAAGTATTTGCCGTCTAATTCTCTTTGAGGAGTCAAGAGTTTAGTCGAGATCAATCTTTGTGAGGAGTCCAAGCTTTGATCAGACCGAGATTATCAAAGGAATCATCACCCTCCTTTGTGGTTCTCATCCGCAACCTTCCGCACACACACCAACCATAGAGGATCGACTCTTGAAGTCTTCTCCACTGGTTCCATCACCACACGGCCATAAGGATTGATCTATTGAGGTCTTCTTGTGGTCTTCATTAAGTCAAACCACACGGCGAGGCACATATCAGTAGAGCTGGTGGATGCTACAATGGAGGTGGGTAATAGTGACTGATGACTACTAAGCATGGGATTCTTTTTCTGTTTAGTTGGTTTCTTCAATTGAATAATGCTTTCGAACTAAACAAACTCATTACTGCTTACAAATTTGGTTGATTTGTTACAACTTTACATTCATGGTTTTTCCAATATCATGTTTTTATAAGATTTTATATGGTTTACTAAACAAGCTTGCAAAACCATATGATTTATAGATACCATATGATTTATAGATTGAAATTTTAAAAATTTTGTTTGGTTTGTCAAGCTCTTGCTAGTCTGGTGATTATGTGCCCTCCTAATGGCTCATGCATCCGGAGTTTTTATCCACCCTATTACATGTGAGTAAGGGAATTTTAGGAGTGGGTTAGGTTTAGACTATATATTGAATTTTGTCGATCTAATTGACAAAAAAAGAGATTTTATTTGGTTTTATAAACGAACTTATAAAATCTTTAAAATTTTCTTATATATAACATTATAAAACCAAATGAATCCTAAAATTGTTTTGTAAGATATAAAACAAAGTGAAACATAAACTTAATATCTTTTACACTAAAGATATATGTCGTATTACAATGTACCTCTAAACTGGTTTGGACACTAATTAACTTGTGTATGATTGAAAAAAAGATATATTTCATATTAAACCCCTCAATACTTAGCATTTTCTTTCGTTTAGTATTTTTGTTTGGTTTTGTTCAATTTTATAATGTTTCCTATAAAAATTTATAAAGAAATAAGTTGGAAAAAGTTCATGAAATTAAACTTCACTCTTTGTTAACTAATGGAACCCACTCTCTCCCCCCCCCTCTAAATTGAGGGTATCCAAGTGAAAGTTAAACATAATTTTCTCATAAATTAAAGATAGTTTTCGTATTAAATCCCTGAATGTTAAGTATTTTGTTTGATTTAATATTTTTGTATGGTTTATACATTTTTATAAAGTATCTTATAAATCTTTATAAACAAACTAGTGAGGTCAATTTCATAACACTAAACTCTACTTCGCTCTTACTTGACGGAATCCAAGTGAAATTCAAACTTAATTTCTCTTAATTCTATTAAAGTAAAGATAGTTTTTTTATATAACTATTTAATGTTGAGTATCTTCTTTCATTAATTAATTATGTTTGGTTTTATATATTTTTATAAGGTATCTTATAAATCTTTATAAACAAATTAGTGAGACCAATTTCATATCACTAAACCCTACTGCCCTCTTACTTGAGGAAATCCAAGTGATATTTTTTTTTCAACCTTACTATAGTTGGATCGACAAGGTCCGATCCATAGCCAAAGCCCAGACTCTAAACTCCTTTCTTCTTTTTTCTTGCACTTGGGAAGAATCGAACCTGGGTGCCTGAGGATTTCTAAAGTGGCCACTACCACTGGGCCACCTGTCCTCGGCAACCAAGTGATATTCAAATATAATTTCTTTTAATTCTCTTAAAATAAAAGATAGTTTTCGTATATAACTATTAAATATTGAGTATCTTATTTCATTTATTAATTGTGTAAGGTTTTATATAGTTTTGTAAAATTTCTTATAAATATTTATAAACAAATTTGTGAGATCAATTTCATAATATTAAATCCTATTCCCCTCTTACTTTAGAAAATCCAAAGGAAATTCAAACTCAATTTCTCTTAATTATCTCAAAGTAAAAATAGTTCTCATATATAACTACTAAATGTTGACTATCTTCTTTCATTTATTAATTTTGTTTGGTTTTATACTGTTCTATAAAGTATCATATAAATCCTTATAAAAAATTAATAAGACCAATTTCATAACACTAAACTCTACTCCCATCTTACTTAAGGGAATCTAAGTGAAATTCAAACTTAATTTCTCTTATTTCTCTTAAAGCATAGATAGTTTTCGTATATAACTACCAAATGTTGAGCATCTTAATTTTGTTTGATTTTATACAATTTTGTAAGGTATCTCATAAATTTTTATAAACAAACTAGTGAGACAAAATTCATAACATTAAGCCATGCTCCCCTCCCGAAGGAATTCAAATAAAACTCAAACTTAATTTCTCTTAACTCTTAAAGTATAGATAGTTTCCGCATATAACTACTAAATTTTGAGTATCTTCTTTCATTCTCAAATTTGCTTGGTTTTATACAGTTTTATAAGAAATCTTATCAATCTTTCTAAACAAACTAGTAAAGTATACATAATTTTCGTATATAACTACTAGATGTTGACTATCTTCTTTCAGTTCTCAATTTTGTTTGGTTTTATATAGTTTTATAATGTATCTTATAAATCTTTATAAACAAAATAATGAGACCAATTTCATAACACTAAACCCTACTCCCCTCTTACTTGAGCAAATCCAAGTGAAATTCAAACTTAGTTTCTCTTCATTCTCTTAAAGTATAGATAGTTTTCGTATATAACTAATAAATGTTGAGTATCTTCTTTCATTTTTTAATTTTGTTTGGTTTTATACAGTTTTATTCAGGATCTTATAAATATTTATAAACAAACTAGTTAGACCAATTTTATAACACTAAACCTTACCCCCTCTTATTGGAGTCAATCCAAGTGTAATTCAAACTCAATTTCTCTTAATTCTCTTAAAGTAAAGATAGTTTACACATAGTTTTCGTATTAAACTCTGATTGTTGAGTATTTTGTTTGATTTAGTAATTTCTATTTGGTTTTACACAGTTTTATAAGGTATCTTACATATCTTTATAAACAAACTAGTGAAATCAATTTTATAAAACTAAACCCTACTCTCCTCTTATTTGAGGGAAACCCAAGAAAAAGCTAAATATATTTATTTATAAAATAAAGATAGTTTTCTTATTAAAGCTCTGAATGTCGAATATTATATTCGATTTAGTATTTTTCTTTTGGTTTCATAAAGTTTTTAAAGGTATTTTATAAATCTTTAAAGAAACTAGTGAGAATTTTTTTATAAAACTAATACCTACTCCCCTCGTAATTGAGAGAATCCAAAGGAAAGTTAAACTTCGTTTTTCGTAAATTGAATATAGTTTTCGTATCAAACTCTATATGCTGGGTAATTTAATCGATTTAGTATTTTACAGTTGGTTCTATAAGAATTTTATAAATCTTTATACACTAACTAGGCAAAAAAAAGAGTAAAGCTTATGAAATATTTATAACTTACAACCATATAGATTTTTTTCAGCATATTGATTTTATAATATTTTGAATGGCTCTATAAACAAAGTTACATGGTTTTTCAACCATAAAAAAAACAAACTTACATGATTTTATAAATAAATTTACAAAACTAAATTTATAAAACCATATAAAATCCCAAAAAATAAATGGTTTCTCAACCACTAAAAACCATATTAACAAAGTTGTATTGTATATGGTTTTATTCCCAAAAATCCACTAGTTTTGGTACCATTATAAGTTCTCAATGGCTTGTGTTTAAAAGCTTTAGCTGCATTCTTTTCTGACGCCATCATATTTTGATGCATGTTAAAGTTCTTTTTTTCGAATAGTTTGTGTTGCTTTTACAACAATGATGTGTGTTAATTAGATACACAAGACATTGGATCAGTTAAAGCACTGTAATATAAGTTTCAGTGATACTGATAAACTCTCTTTACTAACCACATCAAATGGGTAAGTTAGATAAGAGATACTTTTCCAAGAAAAACAAATACAAAAGAAACATTCTCTCTACAGCTATACAACAATAAACATAACTTTAAAACCCTTAAGAACTAAAGAAAAACGTCGACATTTGATATTGCATCGAATGAATTTCTAGGCACCAAACAACAAGATTTCACAATTAAACATTACATACATAGGAACAGACATAAAAGAAAGAGAGAAAGAGCACATACGCCATCATTAACTCGCATTAGGTCGGTTGGAATGAATCAAGCGTGAATTAAGGTACGTCCAAGGATGTCAAACAAACAACATTGCCATTGATATCCACTTTATTAACAATAACGTCTGCGTATCCTACAAAATACAAATACATCTTTTCCGGTTCATATTTGACAAGCTTGTACAATCTTAATCTTCTTCATTGGCTATATGGGATAAGAAAGTTTGTCTATAAGAACGAAGATAAAAGCTTTTTTCTGATCGCACGACCTTTGTTTGAGAATTCTGCAGGTTCCAGGGAGCTAAGAGATGTAATGAGATGCCCATTGTAAGATCAGATATTGAGAGAATTGAAATTTGATTGATTGTCAAAAAAACCTGATGAATTCTGTTACAATGATGGCTTAAAAAGAGTAAAGCATCAGACCGACTTATCTAATTAACATCTAACCAACTTAAGTCAATAACCGACTTAATCTAATTAACATCTAACCAACTTAAATTTAACCGGTTTATGGATTTAACCGATTTATGACCAACAAGAGACTCGTGAACTCTTAAGAACAGAATTTAAGCAGCTGAATCAGTGAAACCATTGTTCTATCCTCAATACTCCCCTTCACGTTGGGAATAGAGATTGAGAATGCCCAACTTGGACATATAGAACTGAAACTGAGATTCACCAAGAGCTTTGGTCATTATATATGCGAGTTGGCCATTGGTTTGAATGTGGTGAAGAGCGATAATTTCATCTGTGAGTGCATCACGCACTGCGTAACAACCAGATTCTATATATTTTGTTCGTTCGTGAAAGACAGCATTTGAGGTTATATGAATAGAGTCTTAGCTATCACAGAAGAAGCGAGTTGGAGTTGTTTGATCAATACCCAAATCTTTTAAGAGTCAACGAACCACTTGAGTTCTCGAAGTCCTACTGCCATACAATGGTATTCTGCCTTTGCGGAAAAGTGAGATACAGTGTCTTGCTTCTTTGTCTTCCAAGAAACATGAGAATCACCTAAAAGAACAACATAAGCACTCAAGGATCTTCTAGTCAAAGGACATGATGCCCAATCTGAATCACCATAAACACTTAAACTGAGATCCTTGTCAGATTTTAGCAAAATTCCCATGCATGGTGAGCCTTTGATGTAACGAACCACTCTGAGAGCTGCATCTCAATGTGCTATACGCGAATTCTGCATAAACTGAGACAACACGTGCACCAAAATAACACAATTCTGGTATGGTATTCTTCATATATATGAGTCATCCAACTAATCTTCTATACTTTGTCGGTTCTTCCAGCAGAGGACCATCATCCAATACCAATTTTTGGTTCTGTTCAATAAGAGTAGATATAGGCTTTGAACCTAAGCGACCAGTTTCTGCAATAATATCCAATGCATAGTTGCGCTGAGACAGAAAAATACCCTCTTTGCTTCTACTTATTTCAATACCGAGAAATTATTTCAACTTTCCTAAGTCCATTGCAAAACACTTGTTGAGATAGTCTTTAAATTTTTGTACCAAGTACTCATCGTTACCACAATTCAGAAGATCATCCAAGTAGATAAGAACTCTGATTTCCTTACTATTCTTTGTGTAAGAGAAGAACCAGTAATCGTCATAGGATTGCACGAAGCCAAACTGGAGAAGAGAATCTGAAAGCTTTTTGAACCAACAACTAGGCGCTTGTTTTGGTCCATATAAGGAATTCTTTGGACAACACACCTTCCAGGGATGACTGTGTCTAAAACCAGGAGGTAACTTCATGTAAACCTCTTCCTCAAGATCACCATGAAGAAACACGTTGTTAACATCCATTTGATAAACAGTCCAATCTTTTGCAGCAACCAAACAAATTAAAGAACGAAAAGTAATTTTCTTCATTACTGGTGAAAAAGTCTTGGAGTAGTCTTCTCCTTCTACTTGATTTTTTCTAAGCTCCATGAGACGAGCTTTAAGTCTTTCAATTATTCCATCTGAGTTGTAATTTCTCTTATAGACCCATTGCGAGCCAAGAACAACTCAACCCGGAGGAAGATCAACAATGTCTCATGTGTGTTGAACCTCTAGAGCTATAACCTCTTTAGTCACAGCATCATTCCATACTTTTATGCGGACAGCTTCTCCATAGTGCTTGGGTTCAATCTTAGCTGTAATTGCAGCTAGGAAAACTCTTTGTTTAGGAGAAAACTGAGTGTCGGTTAGAAATCTGTTAAAGAGACTGTAATTGCAGCTTGATACATCTGCAATTGCAGCTTAGAAATCTGTGACTGCAGCTTGATACATCTGTGACGGCCAAGATTCTAATATAGAGGTGACATTATACTGCACATAATCCTTTAGATGCACTGAAGGTTGAGATGTTCTTTTGCTTTTCCGCAAGGCTGGCTGGAAAGTAGAAGGAACTAGAAGGAACAAATGGCTCAATTACTGTATTGGGATTTGTTGGAGAAATTGAGACGTCATGCTCATTAGATTTATCTAGTGAAATTGAGACATTATGGTCAGTTACGGCAACATGATTTCTTGAAGATTTTAGCTTTGCATTTTTGTTGTATCACTAGAAACAACATTAGGACTATTAGATATTTGAGTTTCTAAGACCATCTCCAAGGGAGTATATTGTTATTTGAGGTTCTTAATAATTAAAAATTAATATTTCTACAAAAGTTTAATTTTTAATTTAAATTATATTTTCTTTAAAAAATTTGTTTAATCATATAAAGACATGTGTAGTTTGGGTCTCTAAATTATTTAGATTAGTCTCTTAAATAAGAGACACAAGAGACCCATCTCTTTCTCTTTCTTACTTTTCTTTTTATTTTAATATTTTTTTTTATAAGATACCCACTTAAAAACCATTGTTGGAGATGCTCTAAGGTTTGATTTGGAACGAAACTCCCCCTTTCAGCAATATTAGAACATTGGTTTTCTGAAATCTAAGGCAGAGTTGGATTTGAAGTGCTAGTCCATTCAACATTATTTAATTTATGATTTGAATAAGAAGAAAATAACCAATCTTCATCGGATGTTGTATCTATCTGAATGTCTCTTGTGTGCTCAGTTTGATCTAATGTAAAAGGGAAGACATCCTCTCTGAAAACTACATCTCTTGAGACTAAAAACTCATTACTGGAGAGATCATACACTCTCCATCGCTTTTGACCAAAAAGATAGCCAACAAAAACTCAAAATCTGCTTCTTTCACCGAATTTGTTTTTTTTCTCGAGGCATATTATGAACATAGCATGCGGAACCAAACACACGCATTTGTGAGTAGTCAGGGGGTTTGCCATGGAGCAGTTCATAAGGAGTTTGTCCATTGTGAATTGCACTATGAGTTCGGTTTATAACATAGACTATAGTAACAATAGCTTCACCCCAGAATGTAACAGACAAATTGGACTGGAAAAGTAGACTTCTCGCCACATATAATGTATGCTTATGTTTCCTCTCCACTTGTCCATTTTGCTGAAGCATGTATACACATGATGTTTGGTGAAGAACGCCTTGTTGACGAAAATAAGAGCTCCAGGACATAAATTCAGCTCCATTGTCACTAATCATGATTTTGATGGAGTTCCCAAACTGCTTTAGAGCGTAAGAGAAAAATTCTTTGAGAATTCTTTGAACTTCAGATTTAAACAATTAGAAGATAAGTCCAAACAGCTGAAGAGTAGTCATCCACTATTGTTAAGAAGTAAATGGATCCAAAAGAAGAATTAACACGATAAGGTTCCCAAATGTCACAGTGAATAAGCTCAAATGAACCTCTTGTTTAATTAAAGCTTCTAGGAAAAAATTCTCTTGACTGTTTTGCTCTAAAACATACAGGGAAAAGGGCCAAAATCTGAATAAACTTTTAGTGCAGTGCCAATTTCTTAATAAACTCTTGAACCCGTCTTAAATTTTAATTTAATACTTAAAAATAAAAAAACTACATGAACTCTCTAATTGTGGCCAATTTCTATATTGACCGTTTCGTCAGTCAACAGTTAAGTTGACACATGTACAGACGATTTAAGCGACACGTGTACGGCCATATTTTTTTTTAAATAAAATAAAAACCAAAAAAATTCAAAAAAAATTGAAAAAATTCAAAAAAAAATCAAAAAATACAAAAAAATCAAAATTGTTTTTTGTATATACATATATATAATAAAATAAAAAATTAAAAAAAAATTAAAAAATTGATAAAAAGTTACAAAAGTAGAATAATATAAAAAAATTTAAAATTTAAAAATTTAAAAATAAACTAAATACAACACATTACAACCTAACTAAAAGACAAATAGACACGATAACTAACCAAGAAATATATTTATGTACAACTCAACTACAATCATAATTCACCCGATTCGAAAAATCTTTAACTCTAAGACCCTAATTCAAAACTCGTGGCGAATCCTAGAAATTTTTAACAAACCAANCGTGGCGAATCCTAGAAATTTTTAACAAACCAAATATTTTTACATGGTAATAGGTGCACCTACATAAATGA
>OVBA01005382.1:0-20059 GCA_900406435.1 Lepidium aucheri
CTTTTTTAGAGATGTCTTAAGCTCCAAGCTATTGAAGCTTATCCAACAAAGTAAGTAGCTAATATAAGTTAACAAGTGTTATTTTTCAATCATATAGCTACTGTAATTTCATTAACATAAATAATTAAGAAAATATGATTATAAAATTGTATACTGTATAAAGTGAACTTTTTAATTAAAAAACACAAATTGGAGATATATTTCCTCTTATCATTTAAGAACATATTCAGAAAAGATTATTTATCTATTGAGTACTCTTTCGTTACCAAAATATAAGATTTTCTACCTAAAAACACGTTTACTAATAAAATTTAATACATTCTCTCTTTTTTAGTTTACTGGTCATTCTATAATTTTTAATGCATATTAAGAAAATAAAGGAATATCTATTATGTTTTTATTTGACTTTAGAATTCCAAACTATTTAATATTTTATTTATTTAATTAGGGGCAAAAATAATAATTTTATATTAAATTTACATTGAAAACGAGAATGACAACTAAACTAAAGCAAAAAAATTAACCTAATATGGGAAGGAATGAGTAATACTTTCATTTAATACTCCCTTTGTTTCTTAAAGTTTGATGTTTTAGATATTTTCATTGTTTCTTAAAGATTGATGTTTTAAGTTTTCTATACAAATTTGATTAATTAATAGCTATGCATTACAAGTTTCAAAAATATTAATTGAATTTTCTGAATTATTATTGGTGTAGACTTATGAAAAATTGTGCACTACAAAAAACTATACATTTATAATTGATTATTAAATAATTCTTTTAATATGTGTAATTTTTTTTGTAAAATCAATCTTTTAAAAACGGAGGGAATAGTTTGTTATTACTTTCATCACTAAAATACTAATTTCACATATGAGCCATCTTTTTTACTTCCTAAGTCAGTAAACTGTATTTATAAACAGAAACCATAACATGTGTTTGTCATTTTAAATTAAAAACGCAAAACGAACTCTGTTGACTAAAAATTACTAATGTTAACTAGTGGAGTAGTGGTTTCGTGAGGATTTAAAATGATTTAATGCTATAATTAATTATTTTTGTCAGCACGATAATTAATTAACGAGTACAACGTACATCTATAACTTGGATAAATTAAAATAAATGGTCACACAGCTGCGATCCATAATAGTTACTGTACATCATAATGTTCATAAATATTCGCTTCATTTTACCATAGTTTAACGTTTATAAATGTACAAACGAATTTATACGACTTCATTGGATTATAAATATAATTAGATATTCATTCCTATTAATAAAAGTGGTGGTCTGCCTTCTCTGAGAATAACTTCGTACTACTAAAATCTTATATGACAAATTGGGTACCAATTATTGAAGTACTGAACTTATCCTCTGATACATAATTACAAAAACATGAATTGAGGAAAGAAGACAAATTTCGAAAATAGTAGAAGAATCTTTTCATTTTTCATTCAGTTTCAACAAAAACCAAACTATTTACAGGATCTATAATCTTTAATCCTGAAAACCATAGATAATCAACACACACACAAAGAGAAAAATATGTATCGTAAAAGATCACACTCTGCAAACTAACGTCTTGATTTTTTAAAATAAGTAATTAAACATCAACAAAATTTACTACCAATCCGATTAGATAAAAAGAAACTTTTCTGAGTGTGGTCTTTAAGTGGCCACATCTCCATATGCAGAATTGTGACAGAAGCATCATCTCTCATGAAACTTCATAATTTGGGTGATAAACAGTACTAACAAGAGTTGAAATTCTTCTTCAAACCTTAATATAGCTAGCTAGCTTGTTATATATAGAAACTATAGACCTATTTCCTCAGGTTTTTTGCTTCTATGAATTACCTAGAACGAAAAAGATTCTATTTTGATGCAAAATAGAATCTATAAAACGGTAATAAATGGTGAAAATAAAGAAAAATCGTTGGAGCCAAAAAAAAAGAAGAAGTTAAAAATTTCACTGACCTAAAAATAGATAAAATATGTGTGGGAGAGGAAAAGAGAGAGAGAGAGAGAAGACAAAAGTAGTTGAAAGAGAGAAGAGAGAGTGAAGAAGATGTCCCACAAATTAAGACAGAGCACAAAGTTATATAATTGGAGTGTACTGCTCACATTCCACACGAGGGGCCTCCTTTTTTTACTTACATTTTCTTTTCTCTGCTCTTTCATTCAATTTCTTTGACCGAGTAGTAAGTTTTGTTTTATATCAATATCATTATAAGTTCATCTTTGTCATACCATTTGAAATAGAAATTCACATCCATGTTATGTTAGCTTGTTTTAACAGTATAAGAAAGTTTTTCTATGTGATACTTATAAATTTTCTGTCAAGAATTTGTGAGTTGAGAGAATCCCTGGAAGATGTTCTAGTCCAAAATTAGTCCAAGAAATGCTTCCTCGCAGAAACAGTTTCTCACTTATCTAGTTTGTATAAATAATTCGTCTAGGTTTGAGCTCTTTTCTATATAATCTCAACTGAACTTATTCGAACTTATTAGAAAATATGGATAATTTTTTAGTAATATAAAAGGTTCATATGAACGATTTCACTCGTTATCAATTGATTTTGAATTAAAATCTATAATTTTTGATAATTTATTCTATCAGAAATTCATTAAAAAACTTTATTCTAAAAGAATTTGTCCATCCGAAATGAATTTTTTTTCTTGTTTATAATATAGAACCAAAGATATAAAAGCTATTGTAAATGACATTATTAGTTTAAAGTTCAAAAGTAAAGTACGATATACCAATATTTGTTTCTAGAAAATTTTACAAGATTAAGCATATAAAAGTTATTATTTCTGTGGGTGTTCTCTAATATCTGGAATCTAAAATTTTCAACGAAACAATGGATAATCATATCACTGATTCAATATCAACTTGTTTTTTTTTTTTTTTGATGAAAATGTCAACTTGTTTTTAATCATGTCTATATTTGACATTTGAGTGCTTATAATGCAATTGTACTAGTCCACATTCTTAAAGAATCATGCAAGAAAACCGCAGCGCACTAATGATAATGTAAAATACAGATATGAAAACTGTTTATTAATTAAGTGAGGACAGATTCATCTAAGAACTTTGGTGGATATATGCTGCTTTGGACCATATATTATAAATGCTTGAAAGCCATTTATATATGTATTATATATATATATATGTATGTATATTATTGTATCTATAAGTCAAAGTTATTTTATAGCTTATCTTTCTTGGTAGATAAGCTCAGCGACTATACATAATTATTGATAACTATCTAGTACTGAAAATCATAGATTAATAAATAATGTAATTTTAGTACAATGTTTTTGAAGAATAGTTGAAGAATATGATTTTTTGTATATTTGAAGAATATACTTAAAAATTAGTTAAAAATATTACTTTTTGACAAAGTGTATATATATGCTATACATAGTACGTATATTTTTGGATGTTTATTTATATATGCATGAGCATAAGCAAAAACAAAGTATGTTTTCAAGTCACATGGGTTCCATTTATGGTAACAATCCATCCCAATTTATAGCCAATAGTGGCCAAACATGTGATAGCAAGACCACAAACAAAAATAGATATTATAAAATTAAATAATCTATGAATAAATGAAGGACATAAACCAAAACACCATGCCATGAGAGACCAAAACACATGCACATACATGGGAGCCTACACAACATGTTTTGGTGAATGCCCTAATTTATTTGTCCACCTTATAACCAACCATTTTTCAATCTCATACCCATCTTTGTCTTGTAATTCCCAATAATGAATAATGAAGAAGTGACATAAACCCATTTTAAGAAACTATACTCCACAAACTTTTTATCTTAAATTTCAAATCTTAAAGCCATTTAAGTTGCAATTAATCTTACTTTCAGGCAAACATTATCCTAGACAAAATCTTGAGACTAGCTCAATCAACACTCAAACATATATATGTGTTTTATGGACCTCTTATATATAACAATAGGGATGTAGATTGACTTGAATATATATCATCCATATGCCATGAGAGTTGGTAGTTTCTTTTGTTGGCAATAATTGGATCCGCAATGTTAAATTTAATTGGGACAAACACGAATTCTTAGAATTAAATTTTGATGGGGAAAACAACAGAAGTGATATTCAACCTCTTTAACCACTTGATTATATGGTTCTTGTTCTGAATTTATGAATTTTATTAATTTAGATTGACACTATATATCATAATTATATAAATAGTTGTATATGTCAAGTTGCATGTAGATATGATATTATAAATATGAAAATATTGATGTATATTAAGAGATGTCATAAGAAGGATTGATTAACACATGACTTGCCTGTGGGACACTCTTTTTCTCAACTTGTTTGCCTTTTTTTTGCTCTTTTTAGGGCTTTTTGCCCAGATCTTTTGTTCTTTCTTTCCTGGATTCACATGTCTTGATTTTGAAATTTGTAGACCCAATCATCTGACTGTCTTTGGTTATATTACCAGTACCATTTGAACTTTAACCGTAAAACAAGCAAAGTATCGAATGGTATATATATACGAGTTTATATGTCAAATGTTTTTCGTTTAATATGTTCAAGTTAAATTGCATCTAGATCTTAGAGTAATGTATTAGAATACAGTTTATCATCTCCCTCGTTACCAGTTAGGTTTAGGTTGAAATTCGCTGAACGTTATATATTTTGAGGTCGAAATCGTTGAAACATGTTGATTTAATAGGGTATTTGAGCATTAAATAGGGTATGTTGATTATCCCAAAATGAGATCAGATTCAAGTGTTAAAATATTACAACTAGATGAAACTTAAGCCCCCACAAACTAACGTACACTTTTGTTTGAATGACGACATGTAGATACAATTAGGTGTATACTTAAGTTATACCAAAAAAAAAAAAAAACGAAACTGATTTAATATTCTTTTTTTTTTGTCCGAAAGTTTTGTTTAACCAGAGACCAAACCGATTCGAGGACGATAACAGTATAAATTGGTTAATTACCATCTAAACTGATCACATCTTTGATCATGTTACTTGATAGATTTAGAGTTTTTAATCTAGTTGATAGACGTTTTGCCTTTTCCGATATCGAAAGGATAAGAAATCTTAAACGAAAACCATTTTTTAACATTGTGAGAATAATAAATGCTAGTCCAACATTCTCTATCAATTTAAGGTTGTAGTGAGAAGCATATAAGTCAATAACAAAATAATTATGATTTTTAATCAACGTTGGTCTCGTTTCTTACGATTTTTTAATGGATTCATTTCTAGCCTTAATTATACACAATCCAAATGATACAATAAACCCTTGTATATAAAATACTCGTCATGCAAGTAACAATAATATAACTATATATGAGTCAAACAAGTTTTAGAATGGGCCTGGTTTGATGAAATTCCAAAGTCCATAATCGCAAAGACAGTGAAGAGGCTATGTAGACTCTTTCTCAAGCCCACGCCAATTCTTTTACCAATCTTTTTTTTTTCTTTTATGACCCAAAACCAACAAATTAAAATAGATTTTTATCGATGTAGGAATTACCAAAAGAACTCGTATTTGGTGTTGATCCACGTAAGATATTATTTACTTCACATGTAAAGTTATACTTGAAAAATAACTAAAAAAACGAAGAACAATTTGATGTGACTTATACTCCAAGTTATAGCGGCTGGGTTGACTTTTTCTTTGACTTTATTGTGTTTAATTATATAAATACGAGTAATTTTTTTTACGAACATATCGTTAGTTTTATTTATTTGAAATGAATCGGTTATAAATTACAAAAAGATATTATTATGGCGGAAAACAAAAGGCCCAAAAGCTTACTCTAGAAAATATTTGAACATAAACGTTTGTTTCTTTAATGGCCATCTTACGTCACATGGACGTCAGTAATGGACTCTGGCAGGTAACTAGAGCTCCACGTATTGCCAGGTTGAGCTTACCAGCATACAATCGGATGCTGTTTGCTCAACATCATCAATTCTCAATCCTAACTCCTAAGACGTTTTCCTCTACATTTCCATCTTCATCTTTATGGTTGCATCTGAAATTAAATCGGCATGAAGAACAGCTGCAGCCACCAATAAAAGAAGACTTCGACATGGCAAACAATTATTTTTCAAAACGTTGGTGAAACTCTGCAGAAAACAAACTTCGACAACTTTTGATGGTAGATTGAACACACCCCAAAACTCAGATCAGATTAAAATCAGATTTTAAGCAGGGTAGAGGAAAATATTACAAACTAAAACCAGGAAAAAGACCAAATAAAAGTCATCAGAGATGATAACCGAAAATATAAATAGACCGACAACTCAAACACAAGAACTAAAAAAAATTTAGAAGAAAGAAAAAAGACAAAGAAAACTTATGAAATAAAATATAAGAAAACTAAAACAAACTAAAAATTTTAAAAATCCAATCCAAAATTGGGAAGATAACCAGAAACAAGCTCCAAAAATTAACGGCCTGAAGCGTTACCAGCCTAACCGGAAAGTTACTCTCAAAACGGCGAAGTCAATTAACGGTTTTTCCAAAAAATATAAGTCGGAGAAAAAAGATTCCGATAAATGTATCCACCGAATAAGAAAGAAAAATTCTCTCTACTATAAAGAGAAATGATAATGGAGAGTCTACAAACCCTTTATCTTGCGAAGAAAATACGAGTAACTTATAAAACGGGTTTTGAGGTTGTTGTCAAAAACTGTTTTCTTCATTTGTGATTAATGTAAAATAAACAAATTGGAATCACATTTGAATTTAAAGAAAAAGGTAACCACATTTTCTAACTTCGGACATGTCATAACTTAACAGATCATCACATAAAGACGCAACGTTATAAAAATAAATAATCAATTTTTTTTTTTGCATCATATCATGAAGAAGAAAGTATGTATAGTCTTTGGCAGATAAATATATTTATCTATTAAAAATGTAATATTTTGTCAAACTCAATCACAACGATCTTTTTGGTATAATATAAATATAAAATGATCATATATCATTTCATATGAAATATGCAGTGATTAATATAAATATAATATAAATATAAAATGATCATATATTTGCTCTATACTTGCACTGAAATAAGTGTAAGGATTTAATCGTTTTTGTTTCCAGTTTCAAAGTTAAAAATTCACTTTTAAATAAATTTTTTTGAAAAGTTTTCAGGAAATAAAAAAAAGCATTAAATTAAATTGTAATCATAAACCATCATTGCAACGCTCATGTTTACTTAATTTGATGAATTTTTATTTATTGAAAAGTTTTTTCCTGATCTAATGTTGAATGATTTTACTTTCTATGTCTAACAAATATTTTGCAGATGACACGTTAACACAAGTTAATGACAATAAAATATAGGTTTTGTGAAGATGTTGACAATGATGACGACCCTAAATTTCTCTAGAGGTACTTGAAAAGTTCTTTAAAAGATCTTGGTGATGAAGATAACATATTTATGATATGTGGTGGTGCAGTGCCATCAAAACTATCGTCATTTATGAAAAAATGGCTTAGTAAATCTTGTGTGGATATGCAAATGATTAGTAAGGAAACTTTTGATTCCACTCTTTTAAATGTTTGATTGTTATTAATCTTAATCACAGAATCGTTGGTGAATAACAATAGCAAATTTTTTAAAGATTGTACAATATAGCTCCATAAGATTATCTTATTTAGGTAAATACGTACATGATATAATTTAAATAGAATGTATGAAAATTTATTTGCCATTGAATATATAAAAAATCATTTGGCATAGAATTTTAGAAGACGACCAAGTGCGTTACGTTCTCCTTTACAGTGTTTTTACTTTCTCTTTTTATCAGAACTTCATACAAAGTTGAAAATTAGTTGGATTTTCACCGCATATTCATCTACGTATATTTATGTAGAAAAAAATAGACAACACATAGAATAAAGTTATACATCTTCCAATTATACTTTTTCTACAGTGTCCAACTCTCTACGTTAAATTTTGATCCTTAGTTGATTCTTATATTATTGGCTACACATAATTATTCTATCTTCGATCTCTCATTAACCTAGAACTATTGATAAGAATGGTTATTAGTGTAATGACTCCATTCGTCGTGTCTTATTTTTTAAAAAAAGTTATTGATTCATCACCATATGATAATTGCATGGGAATTATTATATACTCATTTAAATAACTCATGCAGATAAAATTTTGCAGAAATCAGGAAAACACCTACCCCGACACCAGAGTAGCTGTCACGAAAGTCTAGTTTTTTTTATAATCAGTTTCATGCTCATTGCTAAATCTTCGATTTTCTTCGTTTTTCATATATATATATATATATATATATTTCGTTTATTTCCGAACAAATTCAGATATTTGCAATGTAATGCTAAATTCCTAAGGCTAAGTCTTCTATATATAAAAACAAAAATTGGTCATTTCATAGGTAATAACATTATTATACAAACTTACACTACATTAGAAGCGTTGGATGACGTCAGTTATAAATAGCTTTTACGTCATTTCTTTAATGACTCAAAATAATTAACAACAGTAATACAACTGTCGCTAACTTGTTTGACATCAGTTACAGAACCTGTAATAGATGTTACAAATTGTTGTGGGCCTTAATAATAATACAATATAATGATAAGGCCCATGAGAATGATTGTTAATCTGATTGATTATATGTCGGCCTCTTTACACATATATATACATCATTATAGATGTAAGTAGATATAGCAGAGAAAACTAGAGATAGAGATAAGATAGAGAGAGAAACACAAAGATTTATCTTCTTTGAGCTGAGAGCTGAAGAATTGAGCTGAGGGATTCACGATACTTCATTGAAGGACAATCAAGCCTCTTCGATTCAGCTTTAATCTCTGTTCTTCTTTCTTCTTAATCTTCTGATTCTTTTAATTGTTGAGCCAAAAACTGTTGTGTGATTCACCTCTAAGCTTCCGTGACAAAGATTAGAGGACAGAGGATACTCTGAGAGATATCACCATTGAAAGATCTTCACGGAGATTGTGGCGACCTAATCTCTTAAGTTCAGAAGCTCAAGCTTCGCCTCTGTAATTCGTGTTTCATCTTTTCTGGTTTCGTTTTAGGATTGGTTATCGACTTTTATTTCTAACAGAACCGATACAAACAACTTACGTCAAATAATTTGAATCTGTGTCTTCTTTTGACACAAAAATCTCTTCTTTGACACTTAAATAAACGACGTTGAGTTGTTAATTTTTTGACATAAAATTTAATACTATAACTCTTACTACAAAACTAAAATAGTAAAATGGATATTTTTATTAGTCAAATTGTAAAACAAAACTGAAAAATAACATTTCTATTAGTCAAATGAACCTGGTTTTCACAGCAAGAATAATGTTAATGGCATATGAACCTGATTTTGAATTAGTCAAATGAACATGATTGTTGATGGAGTTTCCTGTGGTATTTCCTGTGTAGTGCAGACTGTTGATGGAGTTTGGTGGTGGACTTAGATGAGTTTGTAAAAGTTTACTTAAGCTGCTAGTGAGGGACCGTTTAGCTACCAAATCTTCTGCTAGTTTCACCTGCAAAAGAAAGAGCAATTCAAACTGCTTGACCGCTTTGCTAAAGTTGACAGTATCCAACATACCTTCTAAGACGTTTCATATAAATGGGATCATTAGTGAATTCACACTGGCCAGCTTCTGTCTCTCCATCTTTTTCTTCATCATAGTGATCATTAGTCAATTCAGACTGGCCACCTTCTGTCTCTGCATCTTCTTCTTCTTCATCATAATGATCATGAGAAGATTCACTTGAGGTTCTCCTAGCTCCTCCTCTTACCTCAGATTTCTTGGCTAAACTGGACTATAGGCCAACATATTCTCTTTGCAAAGAAGAGCCACAACAATGATCATTAATCAATTGCAACAGCACATATAGATGGAGCCAAATCAAAGAGACCTGCACGTACCGCAGATTGAGGATTGTTTTTTTTGATAAAAGGTATTCAAAAAAAAAAACAATCCTCAATCTGCGGTACGTGCAGATCTCTTTGATTTGGCTCCATCTATATGTGCTGTTGCAGATTGAGGATTGTTCATCACGAAGTCCAGCGGGAAGCAATCAAATGTTTTGCTTCTAATTAAGAACAAATGTTTTGCAAATGGAGGAAAATAAAAATGTGATATATGTCTTGTGGGATGCTAAAAATTTTCATCTGCATAGTGACGATGACCTTAGCGTGCTATACATGCACATGAAAAAGAGTTTGAAGGATCTTGGCTATCGAGGCAACATGTTCATGAAATGACTCATTAAATATTTTGTGGATATCAGATATGCAAATGATGGTAAGGAAAATTTTGATTCCTATCTTTTAAATATTTGATTGTTAATAATCTTATATCACATCCCATCCTCAAGCTGTGGACAAGAAGAGAAAAAATCTCTTGCATGATTGGTTAAAGTCGTCGGAGGAACATGGTATTGCTGTCTTGATCAAATTTGAAAATGGTTTCAGTGAGTATCTTGATAGCATATCTGAGCATGGCTCCAAGTCTATCGTCTTTATTAGTGCGGAAAATATTGCTTTAATATATTTTGTTATTATATATGTTTTAAGAAAACTATCTATTGTTATATTTTACAAACTTGTTTGTATAATATAAATAGGAATTCCATAACATAATCCACCGATTCATTCAGTATACATAACACAATTCAAAATACATAAGACAACTTAGTAATGAGTCATCAAAAGCAAGCTATGAATACAAAATTATAAAAAAAAAAGAAAACATATTTGTAGATACCATCCTTGGTGTTTTCAATTGTCTTTGTAAACCTCTGTTCCCAACGTTATTCCTTGAGCTTGCTAAAAGATATTATTGGAAAAATCCACCAATGAACAAAAACCTTGAACAAGAATCATGCAAAAAGGAAAAATAAAACAAGCATACACAAGTAATGTTTTTCAACAAGTTGTATCAAACATGCCTTTTATCGTAGCAGCCAACTTTGCACTCATTGGCTCAAACATCAAATTTTGATGGCTTCAGAGCCACTACAGTCCATCAATCCATTTGTCATGGAAGCAATAGCCCGTACCTCGATATATTCCATGTCAACAGTCTCTTTCTGGAAGCGCAGCTTTAGCTTGATTCATTCCACGTCAGTAGTCTATTCAGGAAGCAACAATCCGTAGCTCGATTCATTCTATGTCAACAATCTCTTCATGGAAGCGACAACTTATAGCTCGATTTGTTCTATGTCAGCAGTATATTCATGGAAGCGACATCTCTTAGTTCGAGTCCTTCCATGTCAACCTTAAGAGACTTTGCTTTACATCCTTTAAATATTTTCCTAACTTTTAGTTACTCAAATAATATTCTATCTCTCACGAGATAGAGCAACACCAATATATTTATACATAATAATTCAACAATTATACTATTTTCAAACAGTCAAAAAAATCCCTAATGTATTGTTTATAAAATATATAATATCTATTTATATTTATAAAAATATTTTGAGATTAAGATAAACATACCAAAATTAAACTGAAGCTAAAACAGTCACAGATCACGTTCTCACCTTGATTGACCGGTGAATTGATCGAAAAACGCAGCAAAAATAGACTTAAACACAGTCCCAACAGATCCCTTCTTGCACAAGCAACATACAGAGATTAGGTTCTTCAGACAATAAAACAGATGATACTGGCAAGTTAAGCAACGTGATTTCTGATCAAAACCTACCTAGATCCGAAGGTCCGACGGTCCCTTGCCTTCATGAGTGTGTCCTTTATCCAAAACCAGTTTCGATCTAGTCTACCTTGCTTAGATCTATTCAGAATTTGTCCTTATACAAGCCAAGTCGAACACAGATTTTTAGAACAGAAATATAAAATTTTTTTAAGTCTGAAACAGAAATCAGTTTCGACCTCTTACCTTAAACTGATCGTAATTCTCTCAATTTAACTTTGATTGACAAACAATTTGCGGCTACAGACTCTTGGAAACACGATCTATCCAGGCATGTAAAGGTCGTGATCAAAATTCAAGTTATATGACAACAACAAACCACAAAAGTAAGCAAGTCTGGCTGGTTTCCCTTACCACTTGAGGCTTCGATAAGTAGCTCTATGATTTCTAAAAGCAGAGATCGTGACTTGGGATTTCGAATTTGCAGATGGGAGAAAGAAGAAAAGTGAATTGACGTCGGGTTTATTCGTTTTTATAGGAGATAATATATTAGGTATTATCATTGTTTGGCTTGCCTGATTTTATTAAAGATACAAGGTGTTTTTATGATGTTGTCGATTATATATATTTAAACCAATTAGTTTGATTAGATGGTGATTATTTAGATATAGGTGGAAAAAACAAATATAGAATTACTTTTTGCTCATGTTGTTGCTCTGACAACATATATTGATCAGCCAGGCCAGGTGTTTCAGCTTCATCCTCAGCCAAAAAATTATAAAAAACAATCCAACTGAAATTAAAAAAAACTCCAATATATGTGACGAGCTAGTTCAAACAAAGCCAATTTTAGAATGACATGTAAGAATATAGTCCTATGACTGTGATCTTTTGGTTTACATCTCATTTTCTTTTAGTTAAGAGAGGATTTCATCATTTTGCTCCTCCAACTTAATACTCACATCCTATAACCAAAGTAAATTAGTAAATTAAAGAGTATTCGAACAGTTCACTGATTTCTATCAATTTATTTGAGAGTATTCATCTAGTTGAATAGAATATAGACAACTTTCTAATTTATATAAAGTAACTTCCTATTTTGTCTAAGGATTGAATAGGTCTGTAAGATTTTCTCTACTAATTGCGCCAATATTAGTGTAAAGATTCACATATCAATAGCGAAGAAAAAGAGAATCACATGACTCTTACTCAAGTAAACGGAAGAAGAACAAATCCTAAAGTCATGGCAACATAAACTAACCCAAACTTTTCTCTTTCTCCTAGCGAATAAAAGTACGATTGTTTAAGTCCGACTAGGATTCCGATTACGGCATGGCCGGTGTCTCGCCGCCTTCAGGCATGATGACGAAGAAGAAAAAAAAGCCCCAACCAATTGTTCGCCCTCCTCCGAGATTTCTGAAGCCTTCCACTGGAGTTGATGTTGTCTCCTCGAGAGCTTCTTCTCTCCTTATCACTCTCGCTGCAGATTCCGGATCTGAGGTGTCGAGTGTTCAGAAGCCGGATCTAGCAGAGGTGTCTTCAGCCTCAGCACCTCCTTCGATATCCTCCTCTCCTGTAGCAGCAGAAAGAACAGAGATGGGCTCGGTTAACATCTCCCATGCAGAGATAATCTCGCAACAAGGAGTGTAGAAGAATACAGAATCCTCAAAACCGTCTGAGGTAAACAAACCAAATCAATCTACTCCGACCCCTTTGCATGAGGTGGTGATTGCGGAGGCAAAATATTTTGAGAGGAATAGTTTGGCGGCAACAGGCCAACTTCCAAAGACTTTCGCAAGTATTGTTCGACCGTAGGTTCTTGAGAGGTTAGGTGAACCAACAACTCATGTCTCTGGAACTCTATTCATGCTGATTCCGGATGAAAATGTTGCAGCGGCGAAAGAAGAGTTCCAGGAGTTCATATATGCTCAATTCCATGGTCCACCTCCTGACATGGGAAGAATTATTGGGATTGTAAATGTTTTGTGGACAAAAACAGGGCTACGAATTTTCATTAACAGAATGGGTGAGGAAGCATTTCTGCTTTGTGTTCAAAACCCAAAAACTCGAGCAATCCTTCTCGGCAAGAATCTTTGGAACATAGCGCGTCATGCTATGTTCGTCTCCCAATGATCTTTGGAATTCAATCCAGCTGAACCACCGTTAACTCATGCTCAGGTTACAGTAGAACTTCGGGGGGTTCCTTACCTTCTATTTAACCGGGAAATTCTTTCTAGACTAGCCTCTGCGATTGGAGAGCCTAAGGTGCTTCATCCAAAAACATAAAGGAAGTTAAATTTTGAGGTTGCAAAAATTCTTATTGAGGTCCATCTATTACAGGAATTACCAAACAAAATTGTCTCTGGCTTCAGCGATGGTAGAGAGTTTGAAATTACTGTTTCATATCCTTGGCTCCCAACGTTTAAAAGAGAAGGTAAGGAGATAGTTTGTAACAATGACGCCTCAGCTGCAGCCCCTGTCAAAAGAAGGAAACAATCCCATTCCAATTTTGGACGTTCAAGGGGAGGAAAAACACAGAAACCACATGTCTCAAGGGGAATGTCTAGAGATAAGAAACCTCGACATGGTGTAACAGAGGAAATTGTAGTAAATCCTCTAGAAGTCATAGCCTCTGCAGTTGTTGTCGCAAATAAAGTGTGCATGAGACTTTAGGATACTTCAAATTCAGAACTAGACCCTAAGCCCGCCTCTGACTTAGCTCAACAATGGAATCAGACTAAACTCTCTTCTTTAAGACCAATCAAAGTTGTGCCTCCACTCGACTCTCAAGGGATCCAAACTTTTGAAAGCTCTAAGATGGTTGATTATGCAAGATTACCTGATAAAGGAAATTCTGAGGTTGAAAGAAATCTGGCGGTCTCATCGAGTAAAGCTTCAGGAAAAATAGTTGACGGAGAGTTTATTATGGTATCGAGGAAATCTAGCAGTCGAAAGACTGCGAGATCTAATTAATATAAATTAGTAATGTTTTTTGGTTGGAACATTAGAGGCTTAAATAGTATATCTTGGCAGCGGATGACTAAAGAATGGATTTTGTATCATAAGCCACTTTTTGGGGCTTTTTTTGAAACTAAGATACAACCGGAACATGCAAGAAGGTTAAAGAATGTGGTACCTAAGGATTGGCACGTTTTGGGGAATTTAGCAGCTTCAGATACTGCTAGAGTGGTTGTTGTATGGGATCCTAAAGTTTCAATGTTCTCGTACGCGGTCTCTGCTCAGATGATAACATGCGGTTTCTTCTTGGCAGCTGAGAAAGTCGGATTCACATTATCTTTTGTGTATGGTTTCAACCAAGTAGATCAGAGAGTTGATCTGTGGCAGGAGTTAATGAGGCTCAACTCAAATTCGACATTATCCAACTCCCCATGGGCAGTAGTTGGGGATTTTAATCAAATCCTTCGCAGTTGACACCACTCAGGGTTTCCAAATGTTAACGTTGATATGCATGGTGCGGTTGATTTTGAATTAGCATTGCAGGATGCAGAACTTTTTGAAGCTCCTTCTAAGGGTGGTCCATTTACTTGGTGGAATAGGAGAGGTGAGGATCCTATAACTAAGAAGATAGATCATGCTCTTGTTAATGAGAATTGGGTTCGTTCGTTCCCTACAGCATATGCAGAATTCTTAGAGCCTGGACACTCGGATCACGCTCCATGTTACTTTGTAATCCCAAATGTTTGTTGGGCTGTCAAGAAACCATTAAAATTTTTCTCCCACGTAGCGGATCATCCAAGCTTTACTGATCAACTTCCTGAGGAGTGGCAATCACCAAATATCGCGGGATCAGCTCAGTTCAGATTGATAAGATCGCTAAAGTTGCTGAAGCCTTGGTTGAGGAACATTAATAAGAAACACTACGACAACATTTCGGCAAGGGTTAAAGAAAAGGAGGAAATCACTTGTCAGCTTCAGCGTCAGTTGCTTCTTGCTCCATCAATTCCTCTTGCTACCGCAGAAGCAGAGGCTAGGAGACAGTGGATTAGTCTTCTTGTTGTAGAGGAGAAGTTCTTCAAACAGAAATCTAGAGTGAGGTGGTTACATTTGGGAGATAAAAACTCCTCTTTCTTTCACAAAGTGGTCTCTGAGAGGAATGCAAGTAACCATATACATTTCTTTCGTGATGATCGTTATTATTAGCAGGATATTCAGATCATATTGCAGAAGACACCTCTCATCGTTTGAATATCAAGCTAGGTTCATTCCCGACAAGATATCTAGGCCTTCCTTTGCAGCCAACAAATTATCTCTGGTTGCATTGCAACCATTTCTAGAGTCAATTACTAAGAAGATTCACTCTTGGACAGTCAAGTTCCTCTCTTATGCAGGAAAGATAAGACTCATCTCCTTGATTATCTATGGAAATGTAATATTCTGGAGTCAAGTGTTTGTTTTGCCAAAAGCTTTCTACACTAATATAGACTCTCTATGCTCAGCGTTCTTGTGGAAAAATGGCACTGACTCAGCAAGAGGTGCAAGGGTTTCATGGAAGGATATTTGTACTCCAAAGAAAGAGGGTGGTCTAGGATTACATCATCTTGAGGAGTTGTCTGCTGTGTTCTGAATCAAACAAGTATGGCATTTGTTCTCTAAGGCAAGGTCATTGTGGGTCTCTTGGCTAGATCACAATATCTTTGGAAGGAAAAAATATTGGCTGATGGATTGTTCTCCCCGACTGTCTTGGAATGTTCAAAAGTTGTTGCAAGTTAAGGATGAAGTAAAGCACCTAATTAGATGTAAACTGGGCAATGGGCTTAAGGCTTGCTTCTGGTTTGACTCGTGGACAGAGTTAGGTCCTTTAATTGACTACTTTGGCAATGCTGGACCCCGTGATTTGCAAATTCCGAAAAACGCAAGGGTTATAGATGCAGTCAGAGAAGGGAGATGGAAATTGCCAAGAGCGAGATCTACTCAAGCTGTTAATTTGCAAGCTCTTTTAACCACCATTCCTATTCCGCATCAGGATGATGGTAGTGATATTTTCTTATGGAAGAAATATTCACGTCAGTTCGATAACAAATTCAGTACTTCCGATACTTGGAAAATGTTGAGAATTGCGTCTACACATGTTGCTTGGTCAAGAGCAGTTTGGTTTCCTGCTGCAGTTCCTCGTTTCTCTTTCATTCAATGGCTTACGTTTAAGACCAGACTATTGACAAATGATATATTACGGAACTAGAGCATTGTTACTTGCTCTCGATGTGTTCTTTATAATCTGGCCAAAGAATCTCACTCTCACCTGTTTTTTGAATGTGTTTTCACTAAACATATCTGGCTGCATTTAGGAGGGAAGATTCACCATGCACCTCCTCTTACTTTGGAAGCAATTGTTTAGTGGATTTTAACTGCCCAGTCCACTCCTCCTTCCTTTGCATCAATCATCCTCAAGTTACTTCTTCAAGTCTCTATCTACTCAATATGGAAAGAAAGGAACAGCAGAATATTTTCCTCCTCTTCTCAGAACCCACAAGCAATTATGGCAAGTGTTGCCCACTCAATCCGTAATAGACTTATCTCCATATTCAAAAAAATCTGCATTCTCCGATCTCTCTTCTTGACTTTTATTTTGGTTGTGTTCCTTCTCTACTATAATTATTGTTATAAGCTAGCCTCTAATGTTTCTAATCTCTCTAACATACAGATGATTCTTTTGTAATTAAATTAATGGTTCCCTACGTTTGGTATAAAATTAACATTTAAAAAAAAAAAAAAAAAAGAAAAGAGAAGAAAAAGAGAATTCCAAAGTCCATAATCGCAAAGACAGTGAATAGGCTATGTGGACTCTTACTCAAGCCCACGCCAATTCTTTTACCAATCTTTTTTCTTTTATGACCCAAAAGAATCCTTGTCCCTTATGATTGATGATCCCATTGTAAGACATTATTCAGTTCACATGCAAAGTTAAAAGCACCTCTTCATTTGATTATACTTGAAAAATAAATTAGAAACGAAGAACAAGTGTACGGCGAATTGTAAGAAGAAGGACCGCAAGAGAAAGAGACTGTCAAATTCAAATGACAGAAGACTTCTTTTGAGTTCCATAATTACATTATAGATACATGACCTCACTCTAGATTCTCTTCCTTTCTACTTCTTTTTATTTTCTCCGGTTATTAATTTCAAATAGCATATCGTTAATTTTATCTTATATATATATATATATATATTTGATTTAAAAAATGAAAACAGTTTATAATGGGTGGACATTATATTGTCTCACATAGTAATATTACAGTAATTCGTCGATTTTGGCTGAGTAACATACTAAACAGCAACTAGAGCTCGTAGTTTGGTAGTGAGCTCGTAGTCTAGTGGTAAAAGGTAGAGGTAAATCTTCCACTACCCGATTTCGAGTTATGGCTAGAGATATTTATGTTAGGCTCCTCCAACCCCCGAAAATGTACGTCTAGGTTTAGGATCGAATTTCCTGATTACAAAAAAGAAAAAGAAAAATAACATAATCAAAAAGACGCATAAAAAGAAGAGAAAAATTAAAAGAGATATATTCTTTTTGTTAAAAACATGAAACGTAATTATCAAAGGGTTGGTTTCAGGTTTCAAGTCTCAAGAAGTTTCATTTTCAGACTTTACAAATTTGAAGAGTTTTTGAGTAGAGAAAATGACAAAAGGCTGTGAAAATTTGACATAATGGGGGCTTTGATAAGTTGGAATCTCAGTCTGTACCATCTCTTTTATCCATAACTGATTTATTATTTTACATTTTTTGCTTCAAAGTTTTATCCCCCGAAAACGAGGATCATATATCATTTCAGATGAAATATGCAATCATCATATATCATATTTTATATATACGTAATGCAAAATGCTGAATATATATTTTGTAGCAGAAAAAAAGAAAAAACATTTACTGTGGAACAACGGAATTGTTGATATATAGCAATAGTGATTTTTTTGAAAGAGTGTACAAAATAACTCCATGAGGTTATCTTATTACTTACGTAATACTATAACTCAAGATTTTAAATAGAATATATAAAAATTATTTGACATTATAAAGTTCTCCTTTACACTATTTTTAGAGCAACTTTTTCCTTTTATCAGAACTTCATACAAAGTTGAACATTAGTTGGAGTTCCAAGGCATATTCTTTTTTTTTTTTTTTTTATTTATGAAAAAAAAAAAAAACAACACTTAGCATAAATTTATACATCTTCCAATTATACTTTTTCTACAGTGCCCAACTCTCTATGTTAAATTATAATCCTTAGTTGATTCTTATATTATTGGCTACATATAATTATTCTATCTTCGATCTCTCATTAACCTAGAACTATTAATAAGAAGTTTGTTTCTTTTTTTAATATTGAGCCATAACTGACAGTTAGTCAAGTTCCTACATAATATAAATGATAAGATTTAATCTCTAAATGTACAAATACGTTTATTTTTAGTAGATTTACCACATGTCACTAGGCTAAATGACACTTGCGTTGATAAGAAATTTGTTTAGAGTTGTGATTTCATTCTTTCTTTCTTCTTTTATAAAAAATATTTTTAATTCAGTTAAAATATGATAATTGCATGGGAGTTATTATATAACTAGATGATGTCCCGTGCTATGCACGGATTAGATAATATTTGTTTGTTTTATTTATTTATTTTATGATTTGATTTGTATGTGTAAATTTATTAATTATATATATATATGAAAAATAAATTTATAGTGATCACCGTTGTTGTACGCGAAATTTATTTTTATATCTCTTTACTTAAGTTTGATGCATTACAATTTTTGCATATAAATTTTTTTGACTCGTGTCATTTACGTTTTGACTCATGTTCATTTATGTTTTAGACTCGATTATAACTTAATTATTAAACTCGTATTTATTTAGGGTTTTGAAGCCGTATTTTTATTTAGTTTTAAGATCTATGTTTAATTTTGATGTGTTATACATTATCGATAGAACATATATTTTTATTTATTAATATCATAAGTAATTTATCAAGTATATACTAATAAAAATATATATATGTATATAGGATTTTAAACTCATATTCATTTAAGTTTGTAGATCCATGTATATCTTTGTTTTATAGTATCGATTTGACACATGTTTTTATTTATTAATATTTTAACTAATTCAGCAAGTATATACTAATTTTAATTTATGTATAATCATTTTATTAATATGTATTTGTAGATTAACAAAACCAATATTTAATATAACTAATATAATTTTTATTTTGTGAAAACTAGAAAGTTGGTATCATTAGTTATTTAGTTTTTATAAATGTTATAGCATTAGTTATTTCGTTTTATTATCTTATAAATAAAAATATATTTATTTATATCTTCTATATATAAGTAATATTTTTGTGAAA
>OVBA01005383.1:0-20054 GCA_900406435.1 Lepidium aucheri
AAATCGATGGTCAATCCATGTTTGTTGCTAATATGGAGCCAGGTTTCTCTCCGGTTGGCCAACCGGTTTTGCTACTTCCAAATCTAATAGTTTTACTATAATTTATTCTAATGAAAACTGGTTGGCCAACTAGAGAGAAACCTGGCTCCGTATTAGCCACAAACATGGATTGACCATCGATTTGCCAAACTTTTTGCTGCAACACTCTCTTATCCAAATTGTTTGATGTCTCGCTTATAGCGGCTCCATATCCCATTCAGAATTGTGAATAGTGCACGTTTAAGTGGAAGATTTCCCTGAAACTGACCTATTATGATCTCGGTCCATCCATGTTTGTTTTTGAGGAGTACCTCATTAGGGATTTGGACACATGGTTCACATGATTCAAGTACATACGGTTGTGCTTGCTGCAGTATCTTGCTCGAAGAACCTAGAAACAGGTCCTTCCAAATGGGTTTGGTAGCTTCCAAATCGCCTTATTTCACTCTCTATAAAATTTTAAATGGCTAATATTTGCTATACTTCTTCCACTTTTTGATATACAATTTTCAAATTTTTCAACAACATATCTACTAAAACGTCAAAATTTTAGTTTATCACAAATTATTTTAATTTATTTCAATTTATTATACTTTTTATTTATTTTTATTTATTTTATGTATTTATTTTATGTATTTATTTTACTTTATTATATTTTATGTAATTTATTTCATTTTACCTTCAGTTTAAAATAATTTATTTTCAATTTAATTTCAATTTAAAATAATTTATTTTAGTTTATTATTATTTACTATAATTTATTTTGATTTATTTCAATTTATTTTTAATTTAAAATAATTTAATTTAATTTATTATAATTTATTACAATTTATTTCAATTTATTTAGATTTATTTTGAATTTATTTTAATAAAATTTATTTGACTGTACACGTGTCACGTGTTCAGCCATACACGTGTCACGTTAACGGTTGACTAACGAAGATAACGGTCAANATAATTTATTTCAATTTATTTAGATTTATTCTGAATTTATTTTAATAAAATTTATTTGACCGTACACGTGTCACGTGTTCAGCAATACACGTGTCACGTTAACGGTTGACTAACGGAGATAACGGTCAACATTGATTTTGGCCAAAAAATAATAGTTCGTGTATGAAATTTACAATTTTTATCAATAAACTTAGGTTTAAGTCTGATACACAAGTTCGTGTATATATTGGCACGACGTCAAAAGTTTATATAGGTTTCGACCGTTTTCCCTACAATAGAATCTCATTATTGTCTCTGGTCTAGGTGTAACAGTATGGTTAAATCATAGTTGTTAAATGATGTTTCACCTCATATTTATCATAGTGTTTTACGTCTTAATGTTGCATCTGATATTTGGAATGATTTACATGGACGCTTTCATGTCACAAACTTACCTCACACTTTCAACATACTTCAGGAGATTCAGGATTTTTGCCAAGGATCTATGAGTCTTTCTGAGTATTACACTAATCTCAAAACCTTATGGGATTATTTGTAAAGTTCTGAAGTACCTATTGAAGCGTGTACTTGTGAACACGGTCTTAAGATGCAACAGAGAATAGAACATGCTTGTATTGTGAAATTTCTTGCTAGATTAAATGATTCTTATAGTATTATCCGCATGCAGACATAATGAAGAAAGCTTTGCTATCTTTGGTCAAGGTATATCATATTTTGGACCAAGATGAGAGTCAAAAGTGATTCTCTAATGTTCTTACACCAGCTGTTGCATTTCAAATTTTCAGAGAGTTCTTCTAATGTTGAAGAATCCACAGTTTGTTATGCTTAGTTTGGTTCCAAGAATCTTCTAGTTTGTTCTTTTTGTAATAAGCTGGGTCATGTGGTTGATAAATATTACAAGAATCACGGTTTTCCTCTGGGTTATGGTCAGAAAGGGAAATATGCCAACAAAAATCAACCACCATCGCCTTCAGTTGTTGTAGCTGCTAATATTCCAGATTCCTCCCTTACTCTTGAGAATGCTCTTGGTTCTCTCTCTAAAGATCAAATACAACAATTTATAGCACTTTTCAGTTCTCAGTTAAAGCCTCCAACTCTTGCTCCTTCAACTACAACTAATTCTTCTCAAAGTCCAAATGATAATATGGGCACTTCCTTCTCCAATCCCACTTACTATTTTGTGGCATATTGACTGTTTCTCAACAAAGTCTTTCTCCCAACAATTGGATATTGGGCTCATGAGCTACACATCACGTAGCACATGACCGTCGTATCTTTACTTCCTTGGACACCACTGTGCAGAATTTTGTTAACTTACCAACAGGTTCCAAAGTTGGAATTTCTAGTATACATAAACTCACATATTACTTTAGAGAATGTCCTCTACATTCCTGAATTCTGTTTGAATTTGATCAGTGTTAGTACTCTCACAACTCACTTACACTGCCATTTTATATTTAGTGAAACAGATTGGTGGATACATAGTCATATCAAGGCGTTGATGATTGGAGAAGGTGAGTGTATTGGGAATTTCTATGTGCTTGACAATACAACTTCATATGTTTCTCTCAATGCAGTTGTTGATATCACTACTTGGCACAAGATGCTTGGTCGTCCATCTTATACAAGACTAGATGCTATTTCTGAAGTACTTGGAACTAATAGAAATAAGAATAACGGGACATCTTTTCGTCATATATGTCATTTGGCTAACAGAAGAAACTATTGTTTCATTCTCCCAATAACATTTGTAATAACATTCTTTAGCTATTACATATAGATATTTTGGGTCCCTTTTTCAGTTGAAACTCAAGAAGGACATCGCTATTTTCTGACTATTGTGGATGATCATTCTCACGCAGTTTGGGTGTATCTGCCTCGTAACAAATCTGAGGTATTAACTATCTTTCCAGCATTTGTTTCTCAGGTTGAAAAGCAATTAAATACCTTAGTCATATCAGTTAGACCAGTGAATGCACCTGAGTTAAAGTTTACTATTTTCTATCAGAATAAAGGAATTGTAGCTTACCATTCATGTCCTGAGACACCAGAATTGAACTCTCTAGTTGAGAGGAAACACCATCATATTCTTAATGTTAATCGTGCCCTCATGTTTCAATCCGAAGTATCATTGTCCGCTTGGGGAGATTGTATCTTGACTGTAGTCTTCTTGATCAATCACACTCCTTCTCAATTTTTATCAAACAAGACTTCTTTTGAGGTTTTGACTTGTAACCTACCGGATTATTCACAGATTATAACATTTAGTTGTCTTTGTTATGGATCCACTTTATCTCAGAATCGCCATAAATTCGAACCTCGAGCTAGAGCTTGTGTATTTTTGGGATATCCTGCAGGCTATATGGGATATAAGTTGCTTGACTTGGAAAGTAATCAGATTTTCATCTCTCGGAATGTTGTTTTTCATGAAGATATATTTCCTCTGGCTTCACATTCCATGGATCAGGACACAGCTAGTTTCTTCACACCATCAAACTCTAAGTCTCAGCTTTCATTTCTTCGTCTTCCACATCCCACACAAATTTCTCCATCACTTCCTTCTCT
This sequence comes from Lepidium aucheri, assembly GCA_900406435.1. Taxonomy (NCBI): domain Eukaryota; kingdom Viridiplantae; phylum Streptophyta; class Magnoliopsida; order Brassicales; family Brassicaceae; genus Lepidium; species Lepidium aucheri. The sequence continues at coordinate 3,559 of OVBA01005383.1, forward strand.
TCCACCACAAATTTCTCCACGAGAATCAACATCTCAGATTCCTCCTTCCCGCTTAAGTAATGCTCCTGCTCACTTACAGGACTTCCATTGTTATTCCTCTGATTCATCACATTTATATCCTATTACATCTCATCTTTCTTACTCACACCTATCTAATGCTCATCGATTTTTTATTAATAGCATCAGTTCTATTCCAATTCCACAATCTTATACTGAGGCTTGTAAATAAAAAGAGTGGTGTGGAGCAGCTGACAAGGAGATTGATGCAATGGAGAACACTCATACTTGGGATGTTATGTCACGTCCACCTCATAAGAAAGCTATTTGATGTAAATGGGTCTTTACTCTCAAGTTTAATGCAGATGAGACTCTTGAGAGACATAAGGTATGCTTGGTGGCTAAGGAATATACTCAAAAGGAAGGTTTGGATTACTCAGTAACTTTCTCTCCTATTGCTAAAATGGCAACAATCAAGTTACTTCTCAAAGTTTCAGCCTCTAAGAAATGGGTGCTTTGACAATAAGATGTTCCAATGCCTTTCGCAATGGATTATTGGATGAAGAAATTTTTATGCAACTTCTTGTAGGTTATGCAGCAAGAAAGGGGGACTCTCTACCTTCAAATGTTTTTTGTAGATTGCGAAAATCCACCTATTAACTAAAACAGGCATCTCGTCAATGGTATAAGAAGTATACTACTTCTTTACTTGACTATGGCTTCATCAAAGGTCATGGTCATCATACACTTTTTGTCAAAAGCACAATTGATAGTTTTCTTGATGTACTACTTTATGTTGATGACATAGTCATTGTTAGTACATCCGATGCTGTAGTTGACACATTGACAGAGTATTTACATACATGCTTCAAGCTGCGTGATCTTGGACCTCCAAAGTATTTTCTGAGGTTAGAAATATCTCGCAATGAATCTGGTATATCATTGTGTTAGAGAAATTATGCTCTTGAGATTCTTAGTTCTGCAGGAATGTCGTATTGTAAACCCTCTTATATACCCAAGATTCCTAATCTGAAACTTTCTAAGACAGATGGTGAACTATTAGAAGATCGGGAGATGTATCACATGCTAGTTGGTTAGCTTGTGTACCTCAATATTACACACCCAAATATCACATTCTTTGTGAATAAGTTGTGTCAAATTTCTTCACTCCTCGGACCACTCATCTGCAGGCAGTTTACACAGTTTTACAGTATGTTAAAGCAACAGTTGGTCAATGCTTATTCTATTCCTGTGATCCGGATTTAACTCTCAAATGATTTACTGATCCGGATTGGGCTTCATGTCTAGACAGTCGATGCTCTACAACTGGTTTTAGTATGTTTCTTGGATCTTCTTTGATTTCCTAGGCGTTCGAAGAACCAGCCAACAATTTCTCATTCCTCTGCTGAAGCAAAGTGTAGAGCTCTTGTCTAGCTTCGTGCAAACTTATTTGGCTATTCACATTGCTTAAAGACTTATGTGTCACTAGCTCTGCTGTTCCTATACTTTTCTCTGATAGTATTGCAGCCATCTATATAGCTACTAACCCGGTGTTTCATGAGCGAACGAAATACATCGAATTAGATTGCTACACCGTCCGTGAAAGACTTGATAAAGGCTTACTTAAGATGTTGCATGTACCTACTGCAGATCAAATTGCTAACATCCTTACTAAGCCTTTGTTCCCTCAACAATTCGACCATTTAAAATCCAAGATATGCCTTTTGAATATCTACAGTTCATCTTGAGGGGGACTATTGGAAATCTTCACATACCGATTTAGCTGTTTTAATTTATTCAATTTAATTTTAATGTAAAAACCAGTTTTGTGGTTTAATTGCAATTGTATATAACAGAGCTTTCTGTCTGTTCAACTATATAGCTTGATTTTTTTTTAAATTTAATAATTAGTTGGTCCTGCAATTTTATTTCTGCAATATTTGCTTTGTAGGTTTTGGAGGCTGCAAAAACTCAAATCTATCTACTCCGTTTTAGAATGTTAGAACATTTCCAATCATTAGAGCCCCATTAGGGGTTCTTAATATTTTTTTAATAGAAATAATAATTTATTAAAAGGTAAGAACTCTTGTTATGTTTTAAATTTTTTAGGAGTTCCAATGGTAGAACCCATTTGGGATTCTTAAAAAAGTAAATTTTATAAGTGTAAAATTTATTAAGTTAAACTTTATAAACATATATTTTTACAAAAACATAATCTCTATAATCCTCAAAGTCAAACAAATCTGAAAACCCAATTACAATTTTGTTGGCTTGGATTTGGACACTTTGACATCTTCCTTTGCATGCAACTAATTTCTAATAAGATTAGTAGTTAACCAATTGATAAATGTAAAGTTCACTTCTCAAACTATATAACCTCACCTTGTTGTCACTTTCAAACTTCCTCTTTGAAGGCAAATCTCTAAACTAAGATCGATAAATTTGAATAAGGTACTTGAAGTTTATAGAATACAGAAACCACAGAAGACAAAAATCAAATTGAAGTAAAACCAAAGTGGGTCAAAAGAAAGTATAACTTGCAAATATTCTGTTTCAGAACTTGAACAATAACATATAAACTAGTCAACTCAACGTAACTTGAACAATAACATATAAACTAGTCAACTCAACGTAAGAGAATTCAATTATTTTAATGTAACTTTTTGTTTCATTTACAAGACAAACAATAATAATAGAGTTTTCTTAACTTTAGTGGGAAGAAAACCAACAACCAGTTTTTCCTAAACGTGAACAAAGGGGCAAATAAACGAACAAAATATATGAACTAAGCTTCCAAACTGAAATATCAAACCAATATTACCATGTCTGTGTGTGACAAGAACAAAGAACTCACCTGTTATACGAAGCAAACCAGAAGTAAGTTTTTTGAAGAAGACAACTCTCTCGCCCTTGAAACTATAGAGAATGGTCAACACAGTTTCTGGAGTGATGCTTGCTCTGCAATCAAACATACACGAATCCATATTAAAATTTATAGCACACATACATTCAAGTGTTACATGATTACAGAGAATACAATATATTAGACCAGAGAAAATGTGCAAAGATCAATTGAATTCTACATTTCAACAAAATGTTGAAAATGAATATCATGGTTTTAAGTATAGTTTTATAATATTTTGTCACAAATCAAAAAAATTCCCAGAATTCATCTAAAATCATCTGAAATTTCATAAAATCTAAATCATTCACTGTCATTTAAAGTTCTAGGTTCACTACATTCCCTTAGTAACAAATTTTATGGAATTTTATTTATAATTGTTAGTAACAAAATTTTAGGAACTTTACATTCCCTAGCTCCCTAATATACAAATTGATATTGTTTAATTGAGATATATGTAAATCGAATTGAGAATCAAAATATACTATGAAAAAATAATTACGATTTAAACATTAACTATCTAATTCATCATCATCAGCTCCAGCATCATTCTATCTTCCGAAAGAACATACGAAACAATATACACACGGAAGAAGTGAAAAGCTCAAAGCTTATAAACTAGTTTTCATTTATAAATAATGGTGAACCTCAAAAGATAGGCAAAGAAAAAAAATTAGAAATAAAAGTTCGCTTTGAGATCATCTTAATTTTCTTTCATCCTCATTGATATTTGATTTCTTAGTCTCTCAATAATAAATTTTCTTTTTCAAAATAAATCTTAATTTATCACTATAACAGGAGTACAATTATAGTATTGAGTTAAAGTGGTAACATATAACATTTTTAGTTATGTTTGGGTAGAATAGGATGTCTCGCCAAGGATTGATGACAAGTGGTAATAGTCACTTTACAAATCTTTATGCATCCGGATTCAATTTTTCTCTAATACGAGGAGAAAGAAAAAATAAAGTTTAGAATATAGGCTTTGGTTAGGAATTGAGTTTTGTCGATCCAATTATAGTAATGTTAACAAAAAAAATAGGATATCTAATAAAAAATAATCAAATGCTAAAAAATGTAAAATCCTCTTAAAATAAAAGAAGTATATTTTGAAAATGACATAACAATGGAAATATATAATTTTAAAAAAATCTCGACAAGAAATATTAAATTTTTTAGTCGATAGATTTTTATGTAGTGTTTTAGTTTACAGTTTTGTTGTCTAATAGTTTATATTAGTGATGTATCACCAAAAGTCCGAAACCAAAACAAATACTATAGACTAAATATTTATAATCAAATAATTGAACTCATTTACATATGTAGTTCGTATCTAATTAATAATCTATGACCTTTACGTATTGTTTAGATGGAAATATAGTTGACACAACCTAGTTTTTATCGTGTCACTTCTTCGTTCTATGTAGACAGATCCTGAGTCATTCATCATAATTGCCAACATGGTACTCACCACTATATAGTGGTCATATAATCATATATGATCATACGATTACGTAACTTGGAAGCAGATCAAATGGACTAAATATCTAGAACATGGAAGGGTCATCAGACCTAATCCTGACCCCTATATGTCTAGCTCCTTAATATTTTATAATTATTATTATGCTTAAGTGAAATGAGAACCAAAGAAAAATAATAAATTAGTTGGTACAACTAACTAAGAACAGAACATATAAAACATGATTTCATTTGATTACAAAACATAGGTCATAGACTCGTAGCCGATGCTGTAGTTTTTATAGTGATAGAAATTAGATTAAATTTGGATAGTGCTCAGAACCAAGGGAAAATCTGATAAAGACAAGTCGAGGAAGTAATCAAATTTAATAATTGTTGGTTTAAGGTTCGATTTATGTCCGTGATCGTTTGGAAAGACATTGGAATGATAATAAGTGGTAGGTTTGTATTATCCTATACTATACGGTTGCTTCGTTTTCGACTAACTATGACCAAAATTTCATATATCAACCAGATTAAAGTACATCTTCAGGTATAAAGATTCCTAGATTAATGACCAATAGTGATCAGTTTATCTATGTAGTGAATATGGTACATATTGTGTCTTTGTCCCCAAACGAATATATATGAAAAATGTGAAGAATCATATATTTAGATGCTATGCAATCATACCTACGAAACTTTTTACGTTAATGACAATACCATCACGATGATATAAAATAAAGGTCTATGATTGGGATAATTTTCTAGGCGGCCTAAAAATTAAATAATATATTCCGGCATCTATAATTGTAAAGTAGATGGCGACATAAATGATTTGGTAATAATTATTCCGTACGTGGAAATATTATAAATGAATTCAACTTGACGTTTTTATTAATTTAAATTCAAATAACAAAGATTATACTAGTGTTATAAATGTAAAATTTGATTATTTTTCTAAATTGTGTTCTATGTTAATAGACTCGTATTGATATTTTAAGATATTATAGACAATAATGTATGCCATTCCCTCCATATTTCTATATAGTAAGAGAAGTTTCCAAAACAAATCAAGATACACATTGTTAGCACGAAAACTTGAATCTTGAAGAGATGCATCCAAAATCAAATATGTCTAAGAAAGAAGATAAGAAAGAAGAACATAGTCGAAGTAATCAACTTCTGTGCTTAAGCAATTGAGCCCTTCAATCGAGTACAGATTTCAGAAAGGAAACCGCTTGAACATTAACTCTGTAGAACTCAATCTCTGTGTACTCAAAGAATGAGCTTTTATCTCAAGAATCTGAAAACTAAGAATGAAATTAATCGGTTGCAAGAAAGGAGATCTTAGCTCGATAAGAAGAAGATGAGTTCGATCAAGTTAGCTCTCTTAATCGCACACCCTTTCTCTCTTTCTCTATCTCTCTAACGAGTTTCACGTTATCTCTCAAAAGCTCAATCTCTTTTTTTTTCTTTTCTGCAACCTATTTTGTGTATATATTTATTCAACAACATACGTGTATATATATACATTATATCTCAAATGGATCTGATTATATTAATCAAAGTTCATGGGTCTTAGAAACTCATTCTAGCCGATTATTTTGATCAAACCCAAGAATCCCCCACTTGATCTAAATAATACATCATAGTTCTTCATTGATGTCTATCAAGACTTGAATCAAATCTTTCTTCTTGAGATAAAATCGCATATGTTTAACTCAGTCATCATGAACATGTATGTCATTACTTTCTAACATCATTACATGATCTGTTTCTTTCCACGAGAAACCAAAAGGAACATAACTATACGGGTTAAGTACTTTACATTCCTATTACAAGCAAGAACATTACACTTCATTGAAGTTGTTCATTCAGCTCAAAATATTCAGACTTATTCAAAGCTTCATTCATGTCTTCCTCTTTGTTTGACCTTTTGAACCGTGGTTTAAATCAACAAATCCATTGGTAAGGAGCTAGAGAAATTCACAAAGCTTAAGTCCAAGACAAACCCATCTCCCTAGATGTGTCTTTGACCATTCGACCACACAAAGCTTTCGTGAATGGATATGCAATGTTTTTTACAGATCTCACAAACTCTATTGATATGACTCCAGAATCAATCAGTCCTCTCACCACTTTGTGTCTCATTTGAATGTGTCTCTTCTTACCATTGTACAGCTTGTTCATAGGTACTCCAATGGCAGCTTGAGAATCACACCTTATTAATATAGAAGGACAAGGTTTACTAACCATTGGCAAGTCTGCTAAGACACTTCTTAGCCAATCAGCTTCTTGTCCTGTCAATTCTAATGCAATCAACTCAGCCTCCATTGTGGACCTTGCTATACAGGTCTGTTTGCGTGATCTCCATGAAACAGCACCACCAGCCAGTCTGAACACATAACCACTTGTAGAGTTGATTTCATCATGATTCGTGACCCAGTTAGCATCATAGAATGCTTCTACAACACACGTAGAACCATCATATTATAGTTTCCAGTTTAATGTTCCCTTAAGGTATCTCATTAACCGATCCATTTTCTTCCAATGATCGTCGTTTGGACTATGAGTATATCTACTCAATCTGCTTACTGCATAAGCTATGTCTGTCCTTGTGCAGTTCATAAGATACATCACACTACCTAGAATCTTAGTATACTCACTTTGCCTCACACTATCACCTCTATTTTTACTTAAGTGTAGTGAAGCATCATAAGGAGTTATAGCCATAGAATCATTCCAATAGCCAAACTTCTTAAGGACTTTCTCTAGGTAATGAGATTGGGACAGACTAAAGCCTCTGTCTGTTTCAGCCACCTTGATTCCTAGGATGACATCTACCTTCTTAAGATCTTTCATACAAAATTTACTGCTAAGAAAACTTTTAGTTTCCTCTACTATGATTAGATTCGAACCTAGAATCAACATGTCATCAACATAGAGACAAATAATCACATAGTCAAGTTATATTTCTTTGCAGAAAATGCAAGTGTCACCTGAATTGGTCCTAAATCCATTCTCTATTAACACTGTGTTGAACTTCTCAAACCATTTCTTAGGAGCTTGTTTTAAGCCGTACAGAGATTTCTTCAATCTACACACTTTACTTTCCTGTCCCTCAATCAGAATTCCTTCTGGCTGCATCATATATATCTCCTCATCTAGATCACCGTTCAAGAAGGCCGTCTTGATGTCCATTTGATGCACTATCATTCTATGAGCTGACGCAGCAGCTAATAAAAGCCTGATGGATGCAATTTTAGTGATTGGCGTGTATGTATCGAAGTAATCTACTCCTTGTACTTGACTGTAACCTTGTGCTACGATTCTGGCCTTAAACTTGTCTATAGTTCCATCTGCTTTCTGTTGTTTCTTGAAGATCCACTTACATTTTATTATCTTACAACCCTTTGGAAGATCAACAACTTCCCACGTGTGATTTGTCATGATAGACTCATATTCAGATTCAATAGCTTCTTTCCAAAACAATGCATCAATTGATTTCATTGCTTCTGAATATGTCACATGGTCTTCTTCCATCAAGAATGTGAAAATTATTTCTTCATTTAACTCATTCTCATCCACCAGAAAACTTGTTATAAAATCTGCACCAAAGTCTTTAGGAATTTTCATTTGTTTGCTTCTTCTCGGATCAGTGAACTCTACATCATCTGATGTTCTTTTCTTTGATGCATTCATCTGTGAATTTGTGTTGATTACTGTTCCTGCAATAAAGTCTAATGTACCTGCTGCAACTCTAGATTTGTTATATGGAAATATTTCTTCGAAAAACTTCACATCTCTTGACTCTACCATATTACTCAGACAGATGGTGGATTTATCAAAACAAATACATCTGTATGCTGCACTATGATAGCATAACCAATGAATATAGCATATATAGTTTTAGGTCCAGTATTATTTCTCTTAAATTCAGGTAACCCTACCTTTACTAGACAACCCCAGGAACGCAAATAATTGAGGTTTGGTGAAAAGCCTTTCCACAATTCATAAGGAGTTTCTGTAATACCTTTGTGAGGAACTCTGTTAAGTATATAACATGCAGCTAGAATGGCTTCCTCCCACAATTGATCACACAAACCTGAACCAAGAAGCATAGCATTCATCATGTCCTTAAGAGTTCTATTTTTCCTTTCAGCTATTCCATTTTGCTGAGGACAATATGGAGCTGATGTCTCATGCATGATGCCTTCACTTATGCAGTAGGTTCTAAATTTTTCTGACATGTACTCTCCTCCTGTATCAGAATGCAATCTCTTTATTTTCTTGTCCAGTTGTTTTTCAACTTCCTGTTTAAACTGAACAAACATAGCAAAAGCTTCATCTTTGGTTTTTATTAAGTATACAAGAGCATATCTTGAATAATCATCCACAAATGTAATGTAATAACATTTTCCTCCTCTACTTGGTGTGTTTTTAAAGTCAGCAATATCAGAGTGAATCAGTTCTAGGAGAGATGAGGATCGAGATATAGATTTTTTAAAGGGCAATCTAGCATGTTTAGCTTCCACACATATTTCACATTTCTTTGAACTGAAATTGGTGATATGAGGAATCAGATTTGCTTGATTCAGTCTTTTTATCGATTTGGCATTCAAGTGACCAAGTCTACTATGCCAACAATCATAACTCAAGACCAAATACACAGAATCATTCACTTTCTTCATATCAACGGTTTCAAGTACAAAGAGATTTCCAACGCATAATGCTTTACCCACATAGTTCCCATTCTTAGTCAAAACTAACATCCCAGCCTCTATTGTTTGTTTAACCCCATAATTCATTAACAATGCACTAGATATCAGATTCCTACGCATGTCAGGTACAAAAAGAGTCTTAGTTAAAGTAAGAATTCTCCCTGATGACAGCTTTAGTTCCAGCTCTCCAATTCCTTCAACTTTCTGTCCTCTTGCATCGCCTAAGTACACAGTGTTGCTTTCATTGTCGTGCAACTTCTTGAACAACGATTTTATTACAAATGTGTATGGTTGATCTTGAGTCAACAATCCATTCAACTTTCTCTGATGCAACAAATGCTTCAGTCACCACAGCAACAATATCTTCAGTCAAGTGAGCTTCAGAATCCTATGCTTGTTTTTATTGTCGAGGAAGTTTGCATTCATTCTTCTTGTGTCCTGGTTTTCCACAGTTCCAGCATTTTAACTTCTTTTTAAACTCGACAGAAAGTTTCTGAACATTCTTGTTGTCTTTGGCTTTCCTTTTGGCTTTCCATTTCGTGTCACCATTTCCAGAGGAGCTCTCTACAAGGTTAGCATCAGATTTATACAAACTTGTTCCAGAGTCATTACCTTGATACTTCCTGTTAGCATCTTCAATCATGATATCCGAGATTAACTCGTCCAAGTTCATTTTCTTCTTTTCATGTTTCAGCTTTGAGCGATAATTACTCCGAGAGTCTGGAAGTTTGTCGATTAAGACCAATGCTGCAAGATGATTGTCGATGGGCATGCCTTCAGCTTGAATTCTTGAGACTATAGCTTCATAGTCATGGAGTGGATCTAGAATAGGCAGATTATCTTGGATCTTGAAGCAAGTCCACTGAGATGTGATATACTGTTTCTTTCCTTCATCCTCACCACCGTATTTCTTCTTAAGATTCAACCATATTTCCTTAGCTGAATCATACCTCATATAGATATCGAAAAGCTTTTCTGAGAGATGTCTGATTATGTGACCTCTACAGGTCCTGTTATGTTCTTCGAAGCTTCCATCTCTCTTGTGCTTGATCAGCTGAATCTGAGATGGATCAGAGGAGTCTTTCTTTTGCCGAGTTGCTTGAATCTGAACCGAATCAGATGTATCACTTTCTTTGATCGTTTCATCGTCTTCAACGAGAACATAATCCAAACCTGTTTCTTAGAAAAAGAAGAGCAACTCCTCTGACCATCTTTGGTAGTTGGATCCGGTGAGAGGTTGTAGTTTAGACAAATCAGGAACTATGCTGTTCTTCGTCATGGATCTCTTGATTGTTCAATTGCTTAAGATTGTTAGCACGAAAACTTGAATCTTGAAGAGATGCAACCAAAATCAAATCTGTCTAAGAAAGAAGATAAGAAAGAAGAACAGAGTCGAAGTAATCAACTTCTGTGCTTAAGCAATTGAGCCCTTCAATCGAGTACAAATTTCAGAAAGGAAATCGCTTGAACATTAACTCTGCAGAACTCAATCTCTGTGTACTCAAAGAATGAGCCTTTATCTCAAGAATCTGAAAACTAAGAATGAAATTAATCGGTTGCAAGAAAGGAGATCTTAGCTCGATAAGAAGAAGATGAGTTCGACCAAGTTAGCTCTCTTAATCGCACATCCTTTCTCTCTTTCTCTATCTTTCTAACGAGCTTCACATTATCTCTCTCAAGCTCAATCTTTTTTTTTGTGCAACCTATTTCGTGTATATATTTATTCAACAACATACGTACATTATATCTCAAATGGATCTGATTATACTAATCAAAGTTCATGGGCGTTAGAAACTCATTCTAGGCTAGCCCATTATTTTGATCAAACCCAACACACATATATATATATATTCAATAAGATAAAAGAATCTGAAGCAACGAATGACGAAATATAGATGGCAACATTCATAATCAAATTGTAGATATGCTTAATGCACATTTTAAATGTGTGTCTGCTTGCATATTAATCAATAGCCACTATATGTACAGCTCTCAAGTTATATCGTTTAAAATGTTTTAGGAATCAAAAATAATATTTTATCTATTACTCCACTAGATCAATCGTATTCTCGGGATTTAACGTTGTTTTCTTTTAAGATCACAAAGCTGTCATCATTCCTAGATTATATTATAAAATGTCTAATACCATTTCTAGTCGAAATCCTCAAACTGAAACATATCTGTTTTAGGAAAAAACTTATTGTCAACTCTCACAACCAACAAGGAAATAAAAAGGCATCATCCTTTATATATATAGGTTCTGTAGATTTATCACTATTCACAAAAGACTTTGCTAATGAGAATGGATTCGATTTCTCTACTTTGCTCTCCCCTTCGATGTTTACACCATTCCAGGAACCTAATTCAAGTAATTGTGTCGGTATTGAAAACGATGCAAGACAACCCATCTGTGAGATAACCATGGCAGCACCGGCTCGCAATAATCTGATGCCTAAAGTAATTTGAAAATTGGATGTCCTATTTTTTTTCTTCTGAATAGTGTAAAATATCAAATTTTTAACTTTTTCTTTATCATGTATATAAGAGTTTGTCAAAACGTAAAGATTACTAAAACATTTAAAAAATCCTAAATTTAAGTATTATATAGTTGTAGTAACAAACATGCTTTCTATAAATTTTGACAATATAAATGTCTAGAATAGCTATATGTACCTCAATAAACATTTTTGTTGATGTATAATTTTATAACATACCTATATATATATATATATATATATAAATGATTAAAAAATATCGCATAAATAAATAAAAAGTATTACAACTCATTCAGTTAAGTAATAAAATAACGAGATAAAGAAGTGATTATGGATATGATTTCTCATTAAAAAGTTAAGCAATTTGGTGTTGAACGTTAATTTTACTTGTGTTTAATTATACCTCGTTTAAGCAGATTTATAGAATTACAAAAAATTAATACTAGTATAGTTACATATTTATAAAGATATATAGAGTATATGGCTTAGCTAAATGAAAAAAAACTATAGTTATGTTAGTGTTAAATAGGTTGTTTAATTAAAATTTAATATAATTAGTGAAAGAAATCAAATTAGTTTAAAGAAATAAACGAACAAAGGAAAAAAATAAATTAGATTATAAATTATTGTTGATTAAAAAAATTATATGTTTTACTTTAAATTAAAACACAATAATAAAAGGAAGTGAAAGACAAACGACCAAAAAAAAGAAAAAAGATCAACGAACATTGAAAAAGCGAAAAGGTATCAGAAACAAAGATAGAAAGTCGAACCTGGGCATGACCAAAATAACTATATATGCTTTACCCAATACACTAAGGAAACATTCTCTAATTTGATGCCCTCAAATTTATCTATTCACTATGCTACCTAAAGCATATGTTTGTTGGGCTTTAGCCCAGGCTTTGGCCTGACTATAACAAGGAAAATCACAAGAAACAACAATGAGGGAGAAAATAAGAAAATGAAACACAAAGAGATTGAGAAAAAAAGAAGACAAGAAACTACATCTCTTCTCAGGAATCTAAGAGATTTATTGCCATCTCAATACCTCACTGTAAGTATATATTTTATCATTCTTAATCACCTTCTTTTATTATTAGATCCCTATACAAATTCAGTCTCCAATCCACTATGTTCTTAATATTAGGGATTTTTTTGGAGCCTTGATTTTAATGGATTTAGTCTTTTATGTAAAATTTGAAAACCAATGAATAATTCTTTTATTTTTTAAATCATATAAAGTGAATTTCGCGAATCCAACTCAAAATAACATGTTTTGAGTAATGATTTCAAGTATTTGGATTATAAAGGGAAATCTCTACCCAATCCATAGAAATTCATTATAAATACAAATTCACATTCAAATCATTAATTTTGATTAAATGGTGATTTTAATTAGTATTTAGTTATTTACAAATGATCCCTAGAATCAATAACACATGAATTTGCTAAAAAAAAATTAAATACCTCAATAACACATGATTTTTTTTTAAAAAACACATAATTTTACAAGAATTTATAAATTCGTTAAATTTCACCATCCAAGAAACTCCTTTAGTTGAAGTTAAAACTATAGTTTATATCGAAAATAAAACCAAGAGAGTTTTTTAATGGAGAAGGATTTATCGAAATGAATGCGTACATAGGGTACACCTTCTTCTTCAGATCACGTTCGAGAAGCTGTGATTTACATCAAGGATTTATAGAAGAGGATCAAAGAGGCCAGCGTAAAAAGGACAGAATTAAGAGATCTACTAGGCATCCATCTTCAACAGGGGAATTATAATACCTTGGTTTTAGGAAATATGATATGTGGTGGTGCATGCGGAGAGGTTTAAAAGAATTGATTTGGCCACCTATGTCACCAAAGTGCACTTATCTTTTCGCTCACTCGTCTAGAGAAAACTCTAGAGTTAAGCATGCTTGAGCTGGAGTAGTCAAAGGATTCGTGACCTTCCGGGAAGTGATTTTCGAAATTGTGTGAGTGAGGACAAAACAAGGGGAAAGATCATGTGGTGATTTGTAGGGTCGGTAAACAAGTCTTTAAAGCCTCCCGGACATAGCGTACCGACTTGTCGACTCGTAAGGTGGGCCCACGGGCCCAAAGAGGATATGGGGCCCATTAAAGTGACGGTCGGGGCGTTATAAGTGGTATAAGAGCTGAACCCAGACATGTGTGGAGACACAAGGGCTCACACCATCAAGGGGGTAATGATCCTGGTACGCAACGAGGACGTTGCGGTCTGTTAGTGGGGGTGAATTGTAACACCCCGGTTTCAGGAAATATGATATGTGGTGGTGCATGCGGAGAGGTTTAAAAAAATTGATTTGGCCACCTATGTCACCAAAGTGCACTTATCTTTTCGATCACTCGTCTAGAGAAAACTCTAGACCTAAGCGTGCTTGAGCTGGAGTAGTCAAATGATGGGTGACCTTCCACGAAGTGATTTTTGGAATCGTGTGAGTGAAGACAAAACACGGAAAAAGATCATGTGCTAATTTGTAAGGTCGGTAAATAAGTCTTTAAAGCCTCCCGGACATAGCGTACAGACTTATCGACTGGTAAGGTGGGTCCACGGGCCCGAAGAGGACGTGGAGCCCACTAAAGTAACGGTCGGAGCGTTATAGGAATGTTCTATAAGATCATTAGCAGCAGCATCATCATTGTCATTACCATCAACTTGTTCTTGTGTTGGAGACTCACACATTACTGTTGTAGTTAGGTCTTGTCTGAATGAATTAGAGATCGTAGTAAGAGCAACATTATAGGGAGTTTCTTATTTTGGATTTTTAAGAATAAAATAATAATTAAAGTAGTAAAAAGTGTTGTTAAGAGATTGTTAGTTTTTTTGAGTTTGTGTTGGTGATTATTGGGGGTTTCTAGTAAGGATTTCTTAATTAAAAAAATAATTTTTATAGGTAACAGAATTATTATTGTAATAGAACCCGATCTGAACTCGATCCGAACCCGACCTGAAATAGAGTATTTTATAAGAACTGAACCCGACCCGAACCCGGCCCGAACCCGAAATTAAAAACTCGAACCCGACCCGAACGCGTAAAAATACCCAATCGCGTAATATTTTGACGCGTCTCCGATCCGATCTGTAGTAATTGAATCTCATGCTTTAGTGGATATTTATTATTAAATAAGTCCACGGATATCAACGTCCAGATATCCGTAATGGTCGGATCCGAATCCGGGTAATAAAAATACAGATCTGACGGATTCGGATCCAGATTCGGATATCACAAAATTTCCCGATATCGGATCCGTGCCCAGGACTAGTATTATCTCTATTTATTCTAATCCTAAAAGCAAAAAAAAAAGAAAAAAAAAGAAAAAGGAAGCAACCAATGAAATGAAGCCACATCATGGTTTCTTATTATGAGAAACGTTTCTTAACTAAGAAACATTTCTTAACTATTTTTTTTTTTATAATAATTTTTAATAATATAAAAATCGAAAAAACGCATAAGAAATGGACAATAATGATGGTCTAAGTTATTGTGTCAGACATAAATCTTGTCTCTCAAGTATTCTTCAACTTCTAGCTCAAGAGCAATATTTTGATGTTGTAAGTTGTATTTCAAATGGATAGAACCAAAGATTCGTACACACCATTGTTTGTGAGGTATTTTTTTCCCATAATCATGAAAAAGAGGTAATAATATTATTATTTTCATAAATATTGTGCAGGTCGAAGAGGGAATAAAGGTTTATTTATCAGAGCTTCAAGAAAAGATAATCAAGATGGTTAGTTAAGCTTATATGGATATTTTTCTTAATCTTTTTCTGATTAATTTTCTTTGTATATATTTATAATCTGCATCTATTATTATAATATATTGTTCAAAAATATGAAATGCAATTTCGTGAATGATCATTTGGGTTGGTGTTCACACTAAATCCGAGCAATTAAAACGCGAGTATGCCCATTGACAAGAAATATTCGTAAGTCAGCACACTTTTGCAAGTTGCCACATATGCAATGACTTTCTTCAAAATAAAATAAAACCTAATATCCGTATTATTAATCATTTTACCACAACAGGTTTAGATTTCTCTACTTTGCTCTCCCCTTCGATGTTTACACCATTTCAGGAACCTAATTCAAGTAGTTGTGCCGGTATTGAAAACGATGCAAGACAACCAATCTGTGAGACAACCATGACAAGGAAAATCACAAGAAACAACGACGAGCCAGAGGATAAGAAAATGAGACACAAAGAGATTGAGAAAAAAAGAAGACAAGAAACTACATCTCTTCTCAGGAATCTAAGAGATTTATTGCCATCTCAATACCTCACTGTAAGTTTATATTTATCATTCTTAGTTACCTTCTTTTATTATAGATCCCTATACAAATTCGGTCTCCAATTCACTATGTCTTTAATATTAGGGGGTTTATTGGAACCTTGACTTTAATGGATTTAGTTTATGTAAAATTTGATAACCAATGAAAAATTCTTTTATTTATTTTTAAATCGTGAATTTTGCGATTCCAACTCAAAGTAACATGTTCTGAGAATATCTATATATATAAAGTTGAATCCTCCTCTCTTCTCATGAAACCACATCATCATCCATATCATCAACCCACTTTTTAAAACCTCTTAATTTTAAACCATAATTAAAAACATAATTAATTTTACACCACTAAATTTAAAACCATAATTATAAACAAGTTATATTTTAAATACTTTTTAATTTAAATCCTAATTAAAAAAAATAATAATAAATTTAAAACCATAATTTAAAACAAATAATAAATTTAAGGATACATATACTAATTTAGTATTAAACATTTTAAAAATATTTGTAATTAAAAAATTTTATATGAAAACATTCATTTTATATTTGTGAAATTCATGACAAATGTGTTTTCTATATGTGATTACAACTATTATTTTTTT
>OVBA01005384.1:214-20045 GCA_900406435.1 Lepidium aucheri
GTTGTAAAATAATCCTCTCTAATTTGTTGTAAAATAATCCTCTCTAATTCGTTGTAAAATAATCCTCTCTAATTTGTTGTAAAATAATCCTCCCTAATTCGTTGTAAAATAATCCTTATTAAATCATTGTAAACGTTACAACGAATTTACATCGTTTGCTTTACAACGACTTTACAACGACGCTTGTAAGATTTACAATGATTTTACAACGAACGTATTACGACATAATTACAACGAAAACACGCGCTTGCAAAATTACCAACGCTTTTACAAGGAAAGTCTTATTACGACGATCAGTTTACGAGGAAACACTGTTCGTCCCTAATTCGTTGTAAACATAATGTCTTCTTGTAGTGCTTGTAAAAGCGAGTCAAGTAGTGAATGCTTTGAGTAGGAGGTAATCTAATGTTGCAGCTGAGAGAGATGTGGATGTCTTGATTAACATGATTGGGGCGTTATCTTAATGCAGTCTTTGTAGACATGGAACCATTGGGTTTTAGGGTTAAAGCCTAGGCTGACCTATTGACTTAAATCAGAATAGCATAATAGAATGATGAAAACATGAACAAGGTTGTGCTAAATGATAAGACTTGATTAATGGAATCATCGTGGTAAGAAGCAAGAAATCCTTCGAGATGTGCATCAGTCCAAATTTTCTATCCACTCGAGCACGAATAAGATATACCATGACCTGAAACGGTACTACCATTGGGTTGGAATGAAAAAAGACATGGTCGAATGGATAAGTAAGTGTAGTAGAACACCAAGTTTTTAGCAACCTATTATAGGATCATCTGTTTTCGAGTGGAAATGGGACCACATCATGATGAACTTGATGACTGGGTTACCGTAGACTAAGATTAAGCTGAGTGCCAGGTGGGTTGTCGTGGATAGGTTGATGATATACATTTTTTATCAATTAACCACAAATGCAAACACGTCAATGTAGCACTTGAGAATCAAATTCATAGAGAATCCGGAACTTTGGAATAAGAGAACTTTAGATTGAAATCTAAAAGTTAAACTAAACTTAACTAAGAACCAAACTACCAATTAACTAAACTCTCATTTGCTAATTAAGGCATGAATGAGCATTAAACTACAAGTCCACTAAGATCACTAATCATACTAACAACAACTCTCATTGGCTAGAAACAAAAAACTCACAAAAGGTTCAGTCAAACATTTTATCGACCACTTCTCGAGCAACAAAACACCTATATGGTCTATATATGATTTATTAAGTCAAATCTAGCACTAAGTTAAACCTAAGTGAGGAATAATAAAGATCTAGCACCCTTAGAATCATAAATACATCATCAAACCCTTAACTCATTTTCTATTTACTCACACATGGAAACAATGAAACAAATAGAGAAATAAGTAAAGGAAGACATGATAGCAGAAATTTGAGAAGAGAAATAATCACTATGATTGACTGAATGGTCTCCAGAACACAAAGAGTCTCTAATATTCTCTCAAAAACCTCTCTAAAATGTGATGAAATGTTACAAACTAGGTTTCGAATTTTTTAAATTGGGTCGGCCTAACTTAAAACATTGAAGTTGAATGGTATTGGCCTACCCCATTGACCTAGAGGTCGACGTGAGCTGATCCAAAAGTCTTGTGTGTGAGTTTGGCTCGGCATCTACCTTGAGCTCGACGTGAGCCTCCGGATTGATTTTCTCTTGTGTAACTTCATTTTTTCTTCGACAAATCCACTTGATTGCTCGTGAATATTATCTCCAATTCTGCAATACTCTAAAAATAGCTCCAAATCACTTTAAAAGACTCAAAAAAATGGAAAAAATGTGATTTGTTTTACCTAGGATTCTAAAATGCAAAAGATGCAAGATACTAGACTAAAATGAGAATAAATAAATTTGCGATGATGAAAATGAAGCAAAATGTGAAGGGAAACAAGCTAATAATTACTTACATCAATTGACAAAATCGATATACTTCATAGCAATCAAGGACACAGACGGAACAAAAGCAATTGTTAAAAAATATGTAAGTGAAATAATCTGATTGCATAGAATCCCAGCTAACATAGTTTCGGATCATGAGTTGTGCTTTATATCTCAGTTCTGGAAGGTTTTCCAAAAAAGTTTTATTAACGTGAGCGAACATGAGTACATCCTATTATCCGCAAACTGATAAGAAATCTGACAAAATGATCCAGAGTTTGGAGGACATATTGCGAGTATTCTGCCGACACCTTCTAATACCATAACCATAACTTACAACGAAATGAAATGTCGGCGACATTTATTAATTTATGAAATCTATATTCTAGTATTTTGGTGGTTACAACGCCAAATTGAACACCCACTAAATGTTAAGCTGCGAATGATATGTAACGAAAGCCACTTGCCTATCAACTTTTGTCAAAATGTCAATCTGCATTGTTTGAAAATCGTGTAAAGGCCTTGAGGCCGAAAATCAGACTAGTGTGAAGTCGACTAATGCATGGCCTACTAAAATCAAATCACTAATATAATACATGCTACTCAAATTTGATCTTAGCCATCGATCGGATTGCGTTGACTCGTGTTGTGCGTAAAACTAAAAATGTATGTTCTTGGATACTATTTTGTATCATCAAAGTGACCAAAGTATATTCCTACACAGATTTGGTTTTGTTCTGTCTTGATCTGGTCTTAAACTACCCAAATACACGTAGATCTATATATATATGATCAAAACAACTTTGCAAGAGCTGTGACAGGCTCATATGTATTAGATTGAAATCGGTGGATACAAAGATATTCACGTAGCTTGAGGAATAAAGTATTCTCATTGGATTTAGACACCAAAATATATTGAGAGATCAAACTACTACATTTCTTTTTTACTTTCATATTGAGGACACTCTCATGGATCTCAAACTCATTCATGGATAGTTCGGAAAGGCTTGTATGTCTTGACACTACTTATAAGTCCTGCAATGGATCCAGCTGCAGCTAAAAGAGAGACGACCAAGCAAACATAGCACATCATTTTAAGTCCAATCCATCTAGGAGAGTACTTCTTAATCTTGTTTTGTGCAATGTGCATCTCCACAGGGAAATAAACCGTTAAAGGCCAGAAAGAAGCTGCTCCAATAAGACCCAAAATCGCGTTGAAGAAAGGGAATATCATAGCTACCACAGTGGTTACAACCACATAAGCTGTCCTCCATACCAATCTAAAGAGGTTAATTCTGAGACTTCCAATCAAAGGTATGTTTGCTGAATATTCAGAAGTGATGAACTTGTTGTCTGGATAGTTTCTATTGCATTTTTTCTCAACAAACTGGAAAATCGGCTGCGCGAATACCTGAAAATGTTATGGTTTGTTTTCATTAGTTAACCGATTAAAAGAAAGTCTTGAATAAACAATTTTGATCTTTTCTCCTTTTGCTCTTTAGTGTTTACCTGATAGGCACCAATAAGATGGACAGCAATGCAAGCGTTTGCAAAGTCAATGAGCCAATAGGGCTCGAAAAATCCAAAATCTGTGAGGAAATCTCCAGGAGCTTGGTTGCCAAAAGCAGCATAGCCAATGCATCCACATAAGATGTAGAAAAAAGTAGTGGTTGATACTCCCACCAAACTTGCTCTTTTCATAGCTTTGTTCTCTGCTGGACTAGATCTCAATGTGTCCTGCAAGAAACATTAAACTATCACCGTTTAGTACCTATAAGATATTTGTGTCGGGTCGAGGCTCATAATCGCTTCGAATCGATGATCCACCCCTAGCTACTTCTCTAACTCAAGGTCGTCATGGGTCAAACTAAGGATACCAAACTCATCCCAAGTCATTACAAAGGGGATACTATGATCATTAAGAGACAATCGTATGAGTTGTGGCGTCAACTCAAAGAAACTAACTCTGTTGATAAGAAGATCAATCATATCATTGTTAGTTGTGGAGAAGAGATTGACAATATCTTTGAATGTGACTCTTTGTCCTTAACAAGCACATGTTTACCTTTAAGCTAAAAGTCAGATTCTTCTCTTTTAACTCTTTTGGCAAAAGCAAAAAAAAAAAAAAAAAAAAGGGGCCCATAGTAAATTGATTGTCATTGTCAATAATCTCTAACCACAGTTCTATCAAGAGGTTCAAATTTAAAGCTAATAAGACTCAAAGAAATTGACTATAAGATAAACTTGCCTGAATCTCAATGAGAACTGTGGCATAAGCATAAGCAAATGCAATGTCTCCAACTGCTTGAAATGATCTCCAAATCTTTTGTGCTGAAGTTACATCAACTCCAACAGCTGTTCCAGTCATACTCGTCTTACCAACTTTGCCACCTTTTAATAGTGTAACATATCCACCGTTAGTTTTGTCTTAGTTAGGCCTTACGACATTTTATAGTAGATAAATTGGTGTCTAACTAAATCATGTCCAGATTATAATAACTTTTCATTTAGATAAGACCCAAAAATTTCATGGTCCATGAATATTTAAATCTTTTTCATATTATTGTTACTAATTTATAAGAAAGGAGTTTTTAATCTCGAATAGGGTCTTCAATAACTTTAGTTCGATAACAATAACAATTTATCTAATTACTATAAGGAATTGTATATACCTGCGACAGTCGCGATAGCTAGACCAATTCCAATGGTTGCATAGGTAAAAGACATAACCGCAGCCATGATCGAAAGAAAAGAGAGCTTGTGAAAATTTGGAATCTGACTCAAAATAATCTGAATGATCCCGAAAACCGCCATATATGGATAATTCGACAAAGTGCAGTCTGCATTATGACCTTTGTCATGGAAGCAGTTTGATTTTCCGACCGCCCTGTACAAATTTCATATTGAACCACATCAATATTTTTCATAACTATTGATAGAATGTTTATGAAGTAAATAACATATAGTTGACTTACACCAAACTGATAGAAGCAGTGATTGTATAACCAACTGTGACCCCAATTAGATTCCCATACTGTGCCACTCCACAGAGCTGCACTTTCCTACCACCTATCAAATATTTTCAATAATTGCAAAAAATAAGTAGTAATTATTGAAGAGCCTATTTTATTATTTATTACTTTTGTTTTTCAGCTATTATTAATCAATTTTCTGTTTCCTAAACCAAACACAAAACACTCCACGGAACTATATATTTTATCTATCTATATAATTTCAGCCACATCTAACACCAATAATAATGCTAATACTACAAAAAATCATTTGTCTCATATGTCAATATATTTTTAGTTTCTGTTTTTTTCTTGGTTTTCACAATTTTGGATTATTATGAACCGTCCAAAATTTAATGAGAAAAATTAATTTGACAACCGTTGAAAATATTCTTGAAAGATTATGATAAGATTCAACCTAATTAATTATTTCAACAACCATACTTTATAAGTAGAAATTCAAAGCAACAGTTATACACTCATGAGTCAAAATTTTAAATTACGTAAAAGGATTTTTTTTGGTCGAAAGATATAGAGAAATATTTTATGAGCAAAATCCACAATTTTTTCCTATGACCACAAAATTTTAATAATTTCAAAGGAAATTCACTAAAAGTTCTTAAAAAATCATTTCCAACATTACATCTACAATTTTATCCAATAATCAATTGAATTCACAAATATCAAATTTAAACTAAAGTAAACATAAGAAAATAATTTAGATTTTTCAACAGAAATCAACCTTGTATATAAAAAAACACCATAAATTGTTGAACCTCTCTAGAAATCTCTTATATAAAAACACCCAATTTATTTAATCTGATATTGATGCAAATCAGTACTGTCGCTTTTGATATCCATCAGTTTATAATTATTTTATTATAGCTTTTCTGACCTCAATAATTCTTCCGACAAACATCATATACCGTAACCTAGAGACCTCATAACGTACAAATATATCTAATGACACAGAACCATACCATAAAAATAGAGTCCCCATTATCATAGAAATGTAAATTTCTTTTAAAAGACCTTTTTGATAAAAAGAAAGTTGTAAAAAGTGTGATTCTTTTCTTCCCAAATAAATTTACTAGAAATTTCAAAAATAACGAATCTTTGAAGCCATAGTAATAACTAGGTGTAAAAACCAGTGTTTTGTATTTGTGAGAATATCTCACTTTATTCAAAATAGGAAATTGACTCTAGTATATATAGGATTTAGACCCCTCCATTAATTGCCGATTGGTTTCGAGTTGAAAATCTATAATTCTACATAGTATCAGAGTCTAAACACATCTACCCCACCCGAATCGATCTGGACCATCAAAAAAGTCCTGATTTATCTTATCCGAAATTGTATTGCCGAAACTAATAGCTAGACAGACATTGTCTTGAGGGGGTGTGAGAATATATCACATCACTAAAAAAATAGAAAATTGACTCTAGTTATATATGATTTGGATCCCTCTATTCATTGTCTATTGGTTTTGAGTTGGAAACTACTACGGTGTTTCTTTATTTGTGAAAGAAAAAATCATATCTTGATATTAATATATTTAAGTTGGTCTGAAAAAATGTTCCTTTTTGAGTTTTTTTCTCAGTTTCCTTTACCAAAAAAAAAAGACAAAAAAATGAAACATACCGAGGTAAGATCTCACAACGTCCATGTAAGTATAGTTTCGTTTTCCAGTAACAGGATCCGGCGCACGATAGCAATCAGCGAGCATGGTAGAAGTAAAATAAGTGATAAAAGAGAAAATAAGCAAAATAGAAGTTCCTGCAATCCAACCAAGTTGAGCTATAGCCCAAGCCAAAGACAATACTCCAGAACCAATAACCGCCGTGATAATATGCGCACTCGCCGTAAGCCAAGTCCCTGTACGCTTCTCTCGACCATCTTCATCAACGTTCTTTGTCGGATCCGAGATGTTAAAAGCCTCGCCGGATTCCGCCGTGGAGTGATTGTGGTGTTGTTCTGTGTTGAAACTCTTCATAATGAGAGAGAGATGGAGAAGAAGAAGAAGATAAAAGAGATGTGTAAGTGAGAGAGAAAGAGTAAATGAAGAAGTGTTTAATGATAAGTCAACAGAATTGAGTTGAGATAAAATGATATTTATAGACATACATTTTGTGTATGTGTTGTGGAGTTTAGCATATATGCCAACGCAGACGTATACGTAAAATACGTGTTTCGTTTTTTTTTTAACTTTTTTTTTTAATATTGCATCACAACTGCTATTAGTCAAGTTTTTATATAATATAGGCACTAGAACTCAATCTCTAAATATATAAATGTGTTTGTCTTTAATAAACTTATCATATCTCATTAGGCTAAATGTCACTTGCAAAATTAGTAAATTTAAACTTTTTGTGTTAATATTTTTAATGTTTTTTAATTTCATTTTGGTTTCGGATGTGTTTGCTTTTCAACTATAGCAGTATAGCTTTAGAGACCACCTATGATTCTAATCTGAAGATTCTGTAATAATTATTCCTTTCCTTTTTTTTCTTAGATAATAGTGTAATGAATTGTAGAAAAAAATCTGAATTATTTATTTACATAATTACAGAAAAGAATCTGAATTATATAATTACTATATAAATTAAAAGAAAACTTTACTCATTTAATTTTAGATAAAATCTTCAAAAGTATATTTTTTCCCTTAAAATAACTTCAAAAATATTCCTAAAATCAACTAATTTATCCATATGGTGCTGATTGAGTGATGAATGGAAAATATTTAGGACAATAGTAGTACACAAGTCAGGTTCGAACTTACATCAAAATTATATCATAATCATATGTTGTATTTTAAATTCGACCAAAAAAAATGTTGTATTTTAAAAATAATTTTATGGCTGTTTTGATCTAAAATGTAGCTAGATTTCATGTACCTTGTTGACCCAAGCATCAGATAGGAACTCATGATATCTATTAAACCAAAACATCTTAGATATAAAAAAAGTACTCCTTTTGTTTTTTTATAGTTGATGTCTTAGATTTTTCACACAAATTAAGATAACATTAATTTTTTATTTTATTACAATTTCCAAAACAATCTAACTGATTACAAATTAATCTGCAGAATTCAAAAGGTCGAAAACACTAGAAATACATTAAATTTTTCATAGAAAACTGAAAGCATCAACTAAAATGAAACAAATTTTTTTTCTTAAACATCAATTAAAACTAAACAGAGGGAATATTTGTAGTGAATTCCTTTTTTTTGACTAAGTAGTGAATACTAAATCAAATTAATTAAAACACTAGTATTCATAAAATACAGTCCAAATTATTTTAGATGTTCAATTTTAAAACAGATCGTGATAAAAAAATGATTGAATTATATATGTAAACAAATAAAAAGTTGTGTGATAAAGTCCTAATTTTTGTCGGGGAAAGTTTTGATGTTTTCTATTATCGATTCTTGTCCTGCAAATTCTCTATTTCTATTAAAATTTCATATTTTGTAACCGTGATTCGAATTAGGGTCTAGAGTTTTAGCACTTTTCCAGCTGAGTCTAGTAATGATTAGCTCATTATTGGTGAATCTACAATTCTCCACATTCTTGATTAATTGATTCATTTAGACCCAAACACATAATGCAACGCAAACTCTAAGAATGTTACTAAATGATACAGCCTAGGGAGGACCTTCTAGTTTTTTCTTTCTCTTGTTGTAAATAAAGAAAGAGCTTTATATGACTGATGAATTTTTTTTTTTTTAATATTGGGTTACAATTTGTTATCCCATTAGCGGAGTTCTTACATAGTATAGACAGTAAGAATTTTATTCTTGAATATACAAGTGCACATATCTTTAGTAAATTTACTATCTACTACTAGACCAAATGTCCCATATAATTCTAATTTTTAATATGTTAAAAAACTCAAAACTTTTCTAGGAATTAAAATTTATTAGAACTGAGATTAAGTTTTGTGATTGAAAGGATTATAGGACTGAAGAAAAATAATGAAAGAAAAAGATTGGAGGTCATTTTTTATTTGTAAAAGTAAGATAAATAATATTTTGTCATTTCAGATAATCATATATTTTGTGTGATAGAATTTAGATTATAAATTAGATGTTATCGAGTCAACTAATTTATTTTGATCTCTCATTTTAAATATTTGACAGAATACAGTAATAAAATATTTTTGGATTTGACTAACGGTTAAAGAGTGTTGAACAAAACCAAACAAAAAATTTGGCCAAAAAATTTTACAGTTTTATTTAACTATAAATATATAAATTTAAATGATGGATATATTCCTGCAAAAATAATTTTGTAAAGTTGTAATTACCACTATCACTTTTCCGCTATTTGTAACCGATAAACGTTCCACAGAGTCAAGAGTCAAGACGTCATATAATCCAAATACACTTTATCAGTCAATGTGTTAGACCGTTACACATATATTTATATATACCACCTTTTGCTATGAATTATAATTTATTTTTATACATGTTGCTACTTCAGAAACAAGTGATGCTTCACTTACTACAAATTAATAAGAATAAAGAAAAAAGATGATTTAGAAATCTATCTCTTTTAGCTATCATTATTATTTATCTCGGACTCATATATAAATTTCATATAATTAGATGTTTCTTTAAATGTAACTTTTTAGACAAATACTTTTTTTACAAAACCTATAAAATCTTTTAAATCATCAATTAAATTGACAAAAATCAATACATAGCACAAACTCTTATACATGGAGTTAAGCGATTATAAATAATCAAATTCTAACCAAAAAATTTACATAAACAAACATTTGATGAAGGTATATAGACAAACTTTGCACTAAATTATTGGTAAAGACGACAATTATGACTAAGCGGATTGAAAACATTTTAAAGTTTTGTTGTCTTTCAATTTTATAGTTTTGTCTAAGAGACTTGTGATTTGTCACATAGCTCAAACATGTTCGAAGAGACAACTTGTATCGGTTGTTCAGTGAAACTCTTTCAACGAGTGAGCAATAATTCATTGATATTTTTTTCAACCAATGACTAAATTTAGTTTTAATAATGATAACAAGACAAGACTTTATATGTGAAGCTTTGACTTCTTTGTCTACGATTACGTATTAGGTATACTCACATAATCACATGGTTTTCTTATTAATCTATAATTCCTGAAAAGATTGAATACCTATAAAACTGATTAATAAACAATTATGACATTTTTTGAATCTTTTAACAAATGGCTTTGAGAGACAGGTATCTTTTGTAACGTCTCAGAATCTCAGGTTATTTGCCTAGAAAATCTAAATTTGTTGTCGTGAATCTTCTTCCTTCACTTAACGCATACTTTTGAAGTAAATGCAGTTACATTCATGCAATATAGTTTTTTTCAATAATTAGATCGATAAGACTCGATCCATAATTTAAAGTTTATCCTAAAATTCTTTTTTCAAAGTTATCATATTATAGCGGGTATGAATGAAACCTGGTACCAAGTCATTAGCTGTATCATCCTAATCACCAGACTGAAAACAACTCGGTTTCATGCAATATAGTTAAAGCCTAATTAATAAATTATTTAGGCTTGATTACTATTTTGAAAATAGTGATAAAAGATTTTTTTTCTTTTATATTCCGAGAGGTTAGGTTTAACAAAAATCATAACAAATTTTTCTTTTTGTTGATACTACAAAATCATTAAGTTCGGAATCAGATTTTGAACATTTTATTCCTATGTAAATCTCAGGTCAACAGAGTACATGATATCTGACGACACCCAAGAACCACGTAAACAACCCTTAAAATGCAAAACATGATTGTAGATTAGGTTTGAGGAAGGTTTAATTTTGGGTAGTGTATTTAATACTGTCCTAGTCTTTTTTTTCTCACTACTCCACTATTACTACGCAGATATATAGAGAATCAAAATCTAAAGTTCTTTAGATGCATAGAAATTCATGTTTTTTTTTACTAAAATCGTCTACTGAAGACCAAGAATGTTTTTGAAAATGATCGATTTAAACCCTGCAAAAAAAAAATCATAATTTTTAGGTTTGAAGCCATCTTCAAAAATGTTGTGCGAGAAACTTTGTAGGTAATCTTGGTTAGACTTGATTCATTGTTAATCTTGATTTTATCTTTGGATTGGTATCACTTCGTCCTCAATGATTTGTAAGATTTTTCTACGTCTATTATTCTCTTTATGGTCTATTGTTGTCGGAAAACAAATATTCTCAATTATTAATTAGACCAATGCAACTTGTTTTTTTTCTAAAAAAGAATATTGTTGAATGTGATCTTTCAAGTTGCCGCGTCTTTGAAAATTCATAGCAATTGAATCTTGTTCTGAAAGAAACTGTTATGTTAATATGTACTATTGACAATGTACATGGATCGAGACTTATTATAAAGTATAGCCTTAATTTTGAAAGTTTATGTAAGATATAAAAATATTGTTTATTATAGATTTTTAAAATGAGAGAGATAGGAATTGAAGCAAAGTGAGTATTTAATTTCACAATATAATGGAGTTATCGAAAAATCTAATAGACATAAAGGAATCTCATTGTAAGTATATCTTGATTTCCATGTACGAGCATCTTTGTACTTTTATATATTCCACTTAATCATATAATCACTTTACCGTAATATTATAGTAATGCCTTCAAGTAAAAATTACAATTTCAGTGCATCTTGTATAATGATACTGAAATTAAGCAACTTATATGATCCCCAATTTTTTAAAAAGAATCAAGTATCCAAAAATGTTAGATTTAACGAAGTTGAGTTAGAAATTGAAGATTTCTTGTGGTTGTCTTTCCTTTTAATTTTTAGCAGAGTTCGAAACATTTCAGTGCAAAAACATTTTGAACATATACGTAGACGGTTTTTTATTGCACATAAACCTTGAATTATATGGTGCATAGGAATTAGTCTGACTTTAAAAATGAAATTCTCCTGGTTATATATAAAATGGTTATGAGTTGCAATATATTTACAATTTGATTATAATATATAGAAATATTATTTTTTGTCAACAATTAGACTGACAAGACCCGATTCATAGCATAAAATCCATTTCTAAAATTCCTTTTTAAGCTATCATTAAGTAGCAGGTAATAATTGAACCATGATGTCAAGTCATTAGGTGTATCATCTTAACCACCAGATTGAGAGCAATTCGGCTATAGTGATATTATTTTAGAGAATTGTTTTATTTTTTTTGAAATATGTCATAAATATTTTAAAAAATTTAGGAAGAGCAAAAAAAATATGAACATTGAAGGCATTTACATTTTTGTTTCCGTTATAACAATATGTTTAAGTTGCAACATTTGAGTAAAATCTATGATGTTGGTCGCACTGGCATAGTCCAGTGCTTTTAGGTTCAAACCTACCTAAACACGTATTTGTGTTATGATATTTCAAGCCATTTATCTTCAGATGTAGTCGGATCCCATGTAGCTCGTTGACCTAGAAATTAGTTTAGAGAGAAAGTCTCCACAATTTTACTTAGAATTCGTGATGACCGTTGAATCGAACCACCCAATTTCTTTTCAAAAAGATACAATGTATCTTTTGTTTTGCAGGATCAGAAAAAAGTGATCGTGCTATCTTTTAACATCCCAATTGATTAAAGTCTCTTCTTGATACGTTATTAGTTTTTGGGACCGCATATAATGGCTTTTCGTTACGATATGCCAAGTTTTGTGATGATTTTTGGCTTCAACCACTTAGTTACATCACTCTTGTCAAGCATGGACCGTCTAAAATTTTCATTTTTTTGTAAAAATATTTTTATGTGTTGTATGATTTCCCAAACACACAACACATATCCATGATCCTATTTTGGTCGTTTGGCACAATAACGTTTAGTTACCCAAATGCCAAACGACAACATTACCTTTTGTGTTGGTTATTGCAACTCAAAACTGTTATTGGGAAACAAGTAATTTATCTAATTGTCTTCTTCATAGCAAAGAAAACAAATTATATGTGTCCACTTGTTTTTCATGTTTTGCTATATTTTAACACTATTATGCATTTATTTATCACGTACTCATAGTCTCTTCCACTGATCTCGTAAACTTTTTCTTTTTGTTACATTTAAAGTGAATCTAATGATTTTGGACCCTTCTCACATGTTTTATCACCAATTTATAAAAAAAAAAAAAATCTGAATCATTCTAAGGGAAAAATAACTTTTGAGTCATTATAAACTTTAGTTTGACGCTTTATTTCTTCTTTACGGTTATTTATTTATTTATTTTTTGTTAATTTTTCCATAAAAAGCATAACATTCATCTACAAAGACTTGTAATTTAATTTTACGAAAATATATATCAGCTTTAAACAAACTAAAAAATATGTACAGAAGAATTATATAATCCATGAATCTGTGGCAAAAACATTGATAATAAATTTAATATATTACATATAATATGATATTGTACAGTAATCTAATACAAATAACATGAAATACATGCCTGTTTTTTTTCTTAAAATAATAACACGATATTTATCACATTTATTATGTTTAATTCAATCGATCATGAGTTGACATATTGAATGAGTTAATCAAAGACCAACGAGTCCAACAACACGTTGACGAGCTAAATCTTATGGCAAAAGAGAGTAATTATAATTTTATGAACTAGCATTTAATGCTGATGAATACATATCTTCCGACATTAACGATTCACACTACGTACACTTATCAAATTATATTCATAGGATAATTATTGACCGACATAAAAGAATTATGTCCGCAATTATCCAATCCATCAAATATTCTCTATTTAACACATTTTTATATCTAAAATAAATTAGTCGATCGAATCTCGTCACTATTAACTATTTTTATACAATTTGTGCACGTCTTATTTCAAAGTTTTTACATTTTTCGTATTTGTATTTAGAATGTACATTCTTCCAGCAATCCAAACTCAAGAGAAGTACTTCACATATCAATAGAAAAATTCGTTGAAAATTTGTCTGTACCAAACCCAAATGTATGGATTAAAAACATATTAACAGATTTTGATGAGAAATATCGATCAAAACTAAATTATCAATAAATTATATTTGTTGCCAAAAATAGAATATTTTCTGACAGAATGTATCAACGATTTTCCATCAAAAATAATACACTTATGAATGATTGAATGATAATTTTACTATCTTGGCCAGATTGGATACTTAATTACAAAAATTGCCTTCCCAAAACACATAGTTGTCTTTAACAAAAACAAAAACAAAAATCACAAAAAATATTTATGAAATGATTCAACGATAAAATCTCAAAAGAAGTCAAATACGTTACATTATTACAAAAACATATTTTATATAATATATTGTTTTGTCTTTTTTCAACTGTTACAACGCGTCGTACGTCGTAAATCTTGTAATTTACTCAACTATAGCATTATGGTGACATTTTTCCTAAATCTAAAACGTGGTTACGCGTTATCTAAAGACAAAAAAATAAAAATCATTAAATGCTTTCTGAATCAAAGACATAATTCGAGAAGATAATTTTAGGTATAAGATATCAGTCTGACGTCGCAATATATTTACCTGAAAAAGAATTATAGCGATATGATAATAATTTATAGGTAAATAAAATAAAGTGACTTTGGCATTGCAAAATATAGAAAAGTAATTGACCAAACGAATTTTATTCTTTTTAACTTTTATGTAGTGCTGTGTCGATTTAATTAACTATTATGTTTATACGTGGTAGGTTCATATTATTTTATACACTTTTAGATTTTATTTTGTTTATTTCATTTTCAAAGACACGTGAAAGTGTTTGGCCTACAAAAGTCGACCCCAGAAGAAAAATTCCAAATTATCAACTTTCAATGATTTCGAGTAGGGGAAAAAAAAGAACTTTTGAATTTTGTATGTCGATATTTTTCTTTTAGATTTTGAAGAATCTAAATATTTTTATTCAATTCAAAATGAACTTTTGAATTTGTGTTTTGCAACTAATACAGACACACACATATATATATATATATATATAATTAAGTTGAGAGACTCTTTTTGGCATAGTTCAGTTTTTTTACTACAAAAACATTTTAACCACGTGTAAAAACTTATGTTTTGATCCTCACCTATTTTTATTTTTGATTTATTTTTTTTATTTTTATTTTTTAACGGAAATGTTGATATTAATTATAGAAAACCAACGCAAACATTCTTTCCGTTGGTTCTCGAACCGCATGTGAGAGGTATAGGTTTGAATACAAACAAAAGATTAGCCATGTCCAAGAGGTAATTAAGCATAAAACAACTTAACAAACTTAAGGAATAACCTAAAAAGTCCTTTCTTGCCATCGAAGGTAAATAGACTAGCTTGGGAGATAGTGTCTTGGGGCTTGTCTTAAAACGACCGAGGAGATTTGAAACTTGGCTCCTCCGTGACATCCGGGTACCGTTTCCTCTTTGTTTCTCGGTTGATGAGGAAAGCAATTTTCTCTTGATCGGATGTTGTGGCTAAGTCTAACTCAAATTCCTCATTAAAGGTCGTGAATCGCTCATTGTTTAGCCTAATATCTCTCATCGTATCTCACATTGATGTTATTCCATTTGCAATATTGGCGGTAGTTTGAGAAGGATACCTTGTGGTTTGTGTGAGAACCAAGGGCGGAGAAGTTGCTGTCCTTGTTGGGTGAATGTCCATTGATTGAGTAGTTGGTGAGGAGATTTCCACATGCTCTTCATTTCTTGCATCTTCAACAAGGTAATCTTCCGGTGTTGGTACGTATGTACACAAGGTTGTGTCGTGCATGAGCTTTTGACAGTTCAAACAAAAGTTGGTGATACCCTCGTAGTGGAAGAAAACATGTAATTGTTCCCCGTTTTGGAACCTCACCGGCTTGATGAACTTAAGTCTGTCAAAAGGATCTATGTTGACTCTAGCTCTTATGGTGGTTGCGTTTGTCACCGAGTGGTTTTGTACGTCCACCTCTATAACTTCTCCTAAGGCTCTTGCAATCAGCCTAGTTGTCATTGGTGACGTGTATTGGACAGGAAGGTCATGGATTTGGATCCAAAGTGGGAGTGAGTGGAAGTAGCGACTAGGATCAATAGGTTGCCAGCGTTGTATAATCACTGCCCAACCATTGTATGAAATTGGTTGGCGACATAGGACGGAAAGTAAGTCCGTTTCGGAGGAGAAGAGGAACTGCACAAAGTCATGATCAATGATTCGGCCAAACACCCTCGTATCCATACGCCAAACTCTTGGAAGATCTGTCGCCATCATTTCCAAGTCTTGTTCCGCATAGTTTAGCGGCCGTGCTATCAAGCTTAGCTTACTCATTTCGTGTGTGCTATGGTAGGCGTAGTTAGGGATGTAGATGTCATCCTCCCTCCTGCCCATGTGGAACTGGTCTATAGCCACCCAAAAGTTATCCATCATCGTCGATAATTTTCAGTTGCAATTTAGTGAGATATAGAGTAGAAGGGAAGGAAAGTTTGACATGAATCCTTCTGTTAGCTTCGGTTTTTAAGTGACATACTTAGAGTCAGAAACTCTATCTTGCTCTCCATCTGTCAGTTTACTCCTTCTGTCTCGGGATACATACTTTATTTCCAATGCATGTTGGACACATGTTTAACTAAGCCGCCTAAATCTTTTTGTAGAATCTCGACGATACGATTGTTTCAAGGGATCATTTGTGATTGGTGTGTGCATGATGATGTGACACATGCTGCTGGCTGAAGTAAAAAGGGCTTAGGGAGTGGAAAGGATGTAATGATTAGTAGTTTAGGGAAGTGTGATGGTGTGTTTGAGCTTGGCGTGTGAGGATGGTTGAGCTGCTTGGTGAGTGTACCGATGAGCATGTAAAACCGCTATAATGATTACCGACCAAGATTTGGGCCTAATCATTGGTGTTATTGAGCTATTAATGTCCATTTAAAGCCCATTTAATGTGTTGCAGCTAGAATGATTGCCACCCGAGCCTCCTGATACTTTGAGGAAGTGTGCTTGCTTTCTTATGTTTCAAAGTGGCTAAGTGGTGGAAGGGGCTTAGTTGATTCTGCTACTAGGGTAATAGGGATAGGTATCTTGTATGCTTTCTTGTAATTTATGTTGCTGCATACTTATGAAGTCCTACCTGAGCCTTATCCCTTTGCTTGTGTTGCCTCCTCTGTTTCGTTCCTCCCAATTGCTTCTTTGTAGCCAGTGACTTTGAGTAACAAAGTGGTCTTGTTTTCTTCTATATGATACCTCCACTTAAGTAATTATATTGGTTTTGAGCCGTGTTTTCTGACTTCGTTTCTTGAGTCTGATTAATTTAGCTTGATCAACCCGATGATCGCATTATCTTTGTTGTGGTTGCTTTTTGTGAAGTAGGTTAGGCAGCTTAGCCTAGACACCATCGGTGATATTGCATGTTGATGGATTTACTTGGAGGATAGAGTTCTCTTTGTCTTTACTCCACGATCGGAGTTGGAATCCTCTTCTTCTTTCCTTTTGCAAGTCTCTTTTTCAGTTTGGATCTTCTCAAATAAGACCTTTAATTGAATATTCTTCCTTGCTTCTTGAGATTCATTCATGTATGCTTTTGTAATCAGGGATTTTCTCCCTAATCCGTTTAGGATTTTGTCAATTCCCCCGTTTCCTTCCGCCTTCAAGTGAGGTGGTCATGGATGGCGTCATTCTTGTGGGTCGAGAAACTCAAGTGTGGCTTAAAGGTGGGTTAGGGGAAGGAAACTGGCTATAACCATTGTTCTCCCTCTTTGCAAGTATTCAACATTGCATAGTAGTGTCTTGTTCTGTTCTTGGAATTTCTAGTTTTGTATTCGGGTGATGCGTCATTTAGTGCTTATGATCTTCCTTGTTGAACTTCTTTATTAGAACCTAAATCATCCATGAGATTGTAACCAACATCAGCCTTTCCTCAGTCTAGCTAAATCTTTGCATGCCTTGCTTCAAATCCCTAACTACTTGTAAAAGAGATGGATTTTGTGAAGTTGATCCTGCCCTCTTCGATTCATTTTCTGATGATCACACAATCCTTTTGTGTTCACTTTCTGTTAATCAGGTTAGGTATCTGTACTTTGACACCATCGATGATCTTGCATGTTGATGGAATTACTTGGAGGGAAGATTTCTCTCAATCTTTACCCCTTGATCAGAGTTTTGATCTTCTTCCCTATCTGTTTGCATGTCTCAATTTCGACTTTGATCTTCATGAATTGGATCTCTCATTGAATATCCTTCTTTGTTTTCTTTAGATCCATCCATATATGCTTCTTTAGTCCAGGATTTCATCCTTAACAGTCTAAGATTTTGTCAATTCTCCTGTTCTTCTCTTTATATTTGATTGCGGTGTTCGTGGATGAAATCGTATTTATGGCCTAACAATTAAATGTGTTTGAAAGGTGGATTTAGAGATGAGGAAGCTGGCTACAATGGAGATTATACCAGGAATTTACTCTTCCTCTCTATAGTCGAGAGAGAAGAGAAGGCAGATTCTTGATTTTTTTCTTTTTTTTCACTCAAGTTTAGATACAACTACCTGGATTTATTTTTTATTGGCATCGTTTCTCATTTATAGGAATGTCATTTATTGTCTTATTGGAAAAATGTACTTTGTCAATTGATTAAATATCTATATTTGATGTATTTTTCAGCAAAGTCTTTTTTTTGTCCACCTTACTCATTCATTTTACTAGTGGAATTGACAAAGTCCCGATCCATAGCCAAATTGTTCCCACTAGAGCTAATGGGATTTAAACCCCCACCTGATGCCTAGCTAGATCAGAGGCAAACCAACTAGGCCACCTGCTTCTTGGCTTTTCAGCAAAGTTTTGAGTTTACAAAATTGAATGATTCCCTGTCATATTATTAGGAGTTTGAAAGATGAATTAAAGATTATAGAGCCTTTCTGATGTGATTATTGAAAAAAAAGTATTTATTCTTAATTAATCTGATTTTATAAATACATACAATATATCACTACTAATAGTAAATATGAGCAATGTTATTTATTCTTAACATTTCTCATGACATCTAGTTTGAACTGTGAAAGATCCCATTGATTTTACTTTGAGATAAGCTATGAAACTTTTGTTGAAAAGATAGCCGACACAAAAAAGTTAACGAGTTTGGATTTTAATACATAATTCTATGTCTCACCGGAGAGTTTTTTCCGTAATTCACTATCTTGAGTTTAAGCTCACAAGAGAAACCAAATACAATATTTCTCACCAAATCCCTTCTCACTTTCTCTCTAACTTGAGTTCTTCTTAAACCCTTGATTACACTTATACAATGAATACAAACTTTAAAAGAAGAAAAAAGTATAAGACGAGCTTCTTTTGTACCAATGGATCCTTAACATAATCTAAACTAACCCCAACAAACAGCACATTCTTATCTCGTCCTTGCTTTAGCTGAAGAGAGTGCAGCTCAAACAGATAGTAATTCACCTTTCCAAATCCTAAAACCAGATTTTTGGTGACCCGTTTCAATTTTAACGGATACTTGAGGTAAAGCCTCTGATATTTGCAAAGTTTTTACTCCTTTGTAGTACTACACTCTTTATGCTTAAGAGTTTTTTAATGCCGTTAATTTGACTATACTTTACTAGGAAATATATCACACATCAGAAAATTGAAAAAAATCTTAACTAATATAAATAAAATATAGGTCATTCCACTCATTGTCAATTGATTTTGAGTTGGAATCTCATATTCTAATATGATATCAGAGTCCACGATCCATGCTGTCCAATCTGATTCAACCCAAAGTTGGTCCAATTATCGACAACTCAGGCCCAATATTAGTGCCATTGATCCATCTCCGAACATACGAGATGAATGACCAAAGAGCCATCATCTCGAGGGGGTGTATTAAGGAATACATTCCTATTAGGTGGTTTGATATTCGTATGTTGGTTTAATATAAGGTGTTCGGTTA
>OVBA01005385.1:0-20043 GCA_900406435.1 Lepidium aucheri
TATAAGAACTAATATTAGAACTTACAACGTATGTACCTAACTACAAATATTAAATTTCAAATTTCGTCTTTAAAAACTCGTAAAAGAAAAACTGTCGTAAAAGACTTGCAAATTCGTCTTTATATCATTGTAAATACCTTTCATTGTAATCATGTTGCAAATTAGGGATGTTTTTACAAGGAAACCTTATATTTTGAGACNAATCATGTTGCAAATTAGGGATGTTTTTACAAGGAAACCATATATATTGAGACATTTTTACAGCAAATATTAGATTTGTAACAACCAATAATATGTATGTGCCACGTTTTCACCAAATTTTCAAATTCGTCTTTAATTCTTTGTAAATAATATTCGTTGTAAATTCGTTGCATATTAGGGAAGTTCTTACAACGAATTAAATCAAACATGTTAACACATTGTAAATTCGTCGTAAATAATAGTCGTTGTAAATTCGTTGCATATTAGGGATGCTTTTACAACGAATTGTATCAAACATGTTAATACTTTGTACATTTGTCATAAAATCTCTACAGTTTTACAATGAAGTTTTGCGTTGTAAAGTTACAATGCTTTTACAACGAAACTCTTTTTCGTCGTAAAAGTGTTGGCAAATGATCCCTAAACTCTATCGTCCCTGAAACGTTGTAAGAAAGCGTTGCTAATTTAATGTTTTGTTGTAGTGTTACCTCTACCTTCTTAAGGCATGCTACTTCCACCGGTACCTATTTTTTCTTACAAAACATTCTTCCTTTCCTACATGATGTCAGAACTTGCCCGAATTCCTGAAACCCACTCGCTCCCACCTTCCTCACTATATCAACTAAAAGATGTTGGAGCAAGTTAAATAGAATGCTTTGTTGTTGTTCACCCATTTCGCTTACACCTCTCATCGCATACTAACCCTTTACCTTTACATAATTTATACTCCTCTCTGATTCTAAAGCTATTCACGACAATAAATACATACACGTTTATATATATTACCAAAAAATAAAAGGCTTCTTTCAAAAGTAACCCATTGACTTTTGTCAATGAGTGAAATAACCTCCAGTTTCCTCCTTCCAAAACATTTTCTAAATCATGTATAGTTCTTCTTATAATATCTAAAATATCATTGTTTTTCTGTTTTCTTTAAGTTTCAGCAAAATATAAAATTACTAAAATATTAATAGAAACTGAAATATTTACGAAAATGTCATTCTTCTTCAATTTTTCCAACTACCATTACCAACCAAAACAAAGCTTTAAATGGTAACGTACCTCTACATTTGGAGCTTCTTATGCTTTTTCCCAACCTCCAACCATAGTATCTCTCATTCTCTCTTCATTTCTAGCCAAAAAACCTCTCTAATTTTCATTTTACCATTTCAAAATTCTTAAAGCTTACAATTTTTGGTTCATTTAGGGAGTATAAGCAACGATTAACGGTGTAATTCCATATTGTGGGCGTTTAAAAAAGGTATCTATAATCATTAACTCAAATTAAGTTATTTTTTTATTTTAGAAAGTTGCAGGAGGTAGACTTTATTTCAAGTTTACACACATAGTAGACTTCACATGAAGTCTACTACTTAACAGAAAGGTTAGTTTTGCATTTGACTATTTTTTTAATTCGTAGATTATACTTTACCTAAATTCTTCATTTTCTGGTTTGGGGAAATAATGACGGAGACTTCAGGTGAAGTCTACTGAATTGTAAGTCAATCTAAGAATTGACTAAAAAATTTACTTTTAAGTAGACTTCAGGTGAAGTCTCCGTCAAACGCGAAGACTTTACCTGAAGTCTACGTTGTTGAGAGGGGTTATTTTTGAAGTTGACCAACATTATAGTTTTTTGACCAAAAATAAGGAAAGAAATTCAATATCGTAGACTTCACCTGATGTCTCCGTCAAATTTGGAAGTCTCCAGAGGAATTCTACTTAGGTACTCAATATTAGGTCCCACATACGAATTTAAGGAAAACAAAATTATTTTTTATATTAATAAAATACAGTAGACTTCACATGAAGTCTATTCTAATTTCATTGAAAACTTCAGGTCAAGTCTGTGCGGTCGGAGACTTCACATGTAGAACTCTTTATTAATAGTCAAACATATTTAATTACAATAATAACCTATGTTTTAGAGAGTAGACTTCAAGAGAAGTCTCCGTATTCGCACAAAACATAGTAGACTTCACCTGAAGTCTTTGTTTGAAA
This sequence comes from Lepidium aucheri, assembly GCA_900406435.1. Classification (NCBI taxonomy): domain Eukaryota; kingdom Viridiplantae; phylum Streptophyta; class Magnoliopsida; order Brassicales; family Brassicaceae; genus Lepidium; species Lepidium aucheri. The sequence goes on from OVBA01005385.1 coordinate 2,203, forward strand.
AGACAAATTTTAGTCAAATGTAAAAATAAACTCTAACTAAGTAGTCTTCATGTGAAGTCTGTAATTTAGAAGTCAACATTTTGTCAAATACAAAAATAACCTGAGGAGACTTCACGTGAAGTCTAATGTATATTTTTATAGAATTCATGTGAAGCCTCTATAAGCTAACTGTTTAAAATTGATTAATTTGATGGAATGTAAAGAAGTATCAGCTAATTATATGGTACTAATATTGTTTATATAGTATTTTGTGGGAAATGGTTTAGTTACCTGTTGTTTATGGAGTGTGGGTAATGAAAGATTTGTGTTGCCATTTTGAGGTTAATAATTGCAAAGGAGAAAACGATCAATTTAATATCAAACTTACTCATTTTTTCAAAATTAAATACGAAATTCTTCTCACTCCAAAAAGTACAAACTTTACGTTGACCACGCCAAAACAATACTGCCATTAGTCAAACTTAACTGACGTTAAGTAACGTTAGTGATTTAACTAACATCGGTAACTTGGCGTGGTTAACATAAAGTTCGTATTTTTTTGAGTAAGACGAAGTTTGTATTTAATTTTGAAAAACTGATAAGTTTAATATTAAATTGACCATTTTCTCTTCTTCTTTTTTTTCATTTTTATTTATATCAGGTGGTTCTTAACAATGGATGATCTCACTTTTCTCATTACATAAGCATTGATTTGATGTTTAGTCCATGTGAATACTATTCCAACATAATTTTATAACATTATATATAAATTATAAATATAAGTTCAAAATGTAAGAGATCTATTATTTAAAACATATACTTATCACTGTAACATTTTATAAAATCTTACCAACTAAAGCATGAGCAGTAGATCTACGTTATATTTTTATTTAGTTATACTTGTATTACCTAATTGTATGTTGTCAGGTATGGCTCAACTTGTATAAACATATTAGGATTATACCCGTATTATATCGCGAGATTTATAGGCTTGAAACGCAAACCAAAATCAATTCGAATTAAAAGAATCAAAGCCGACAAAATACTCAAATGTATCATAAATCTATGCACCCAAAAAAATAAGTAAACCTCGAATCATAGCCAAATTAAGAACAAAATTTTAGTTTGTTAGAGTTTTTCTATTAATTTTTTGAAAATGTTTTTATATAAAAATATTTGAACCCGAGCACGATCTATAACAAACTGAACCATATTCGAAAAAACAAAAATACCTGATTAAGTTTTAAATCAAACAAACCAAAATACCGAATTAGAAGAACTGAACCCGACAAAACACCATAAAAGGATCCTAAATCTATGTACACGGAAAACCGAATCCAAACCCTAACTAAAAATAAACTTATACCCGATGTATTTTTTTTATTAAATCTTTATTACTTTTGAATTTTTATATAAAAGTTACAACAAAACCAACTTTATTCCTAATTTAAGGATAGTTACGAACTATATGTTAATTTTATCTCAAAATTTATAACACATCCAAAATGAAAGTATCTTTCGCTTTAATACATAAGATGTATTAATATAATAAAATAATATGGTAAAACGTTTCTTTTGGCAATATTTGATAATTTGTTTAGTAGTTATTATTGTTTTTTACTGTCATGTAACAATTGGATCGACAAGCCTCGATCCATAGCCTTATTTCTCCAATTAGAGCATGTTGGAATCCAAACTCACAATCTTGTATCTAACTAAAACACCGGCAAGCAACCTATGTCACATGTTTTTTTGTGTAGTTATTATTATTTCAATTCGATTAAAAATAGTAATTTTAATAAAAGAAAATGGTCAGTTTAATATCAAACTTACAAGTTTTTCCCTAATTAAATACGAACTTCTTTTCACTCAAAAAAATAAGAACTTTGTGTTGACTATGCCAAATCAGTATCACTATTAGACAAATCACTAACGACATTTAACTTCAGTTAAGTTTGACTAATGGCAGTACTGATTTGGCGTGGTCAACGTAAAGTTCATACTTTTTGGAGTGAGAAGAAGTTCGTATTTAATTTGGCAAAAATGAGTAAGTTTGATATTAAATTGACTGTTTTCTCAATTGCAAAGGATGAAGAGTGTTATTATAGAGGATGGGTGTACACATGGTGAACTTCTTGGCATGATACAAGATGATTACGATCTCGACATGGAAACTGATACTGTAGAGTTAACATATTTACTTCCAGTTTCAATGTTGCAAGAAATGCCACCTAATACTCTTCCAGTGCATGTTACAAATGATAGACAAGCAAGAACCTAGGTTGAGTTATGTAAGATGCACGTTGTACGTTTATGTGTTGCTGGTGGTTTTCAAGATAGTGCAAATGAAGCAAATAAATGTGATGCAGAATGGGAACATAATGACGAGCAATACAAAGACGAAAACTGGGATGAAGAGCTTTTAGAAGATGACATGAAATACGAGTGTGATGGTGAAACCGAAGTTTACATGGATGGTCAAGATTATAGCATATATGGGACGGTGAAAGACGAAGACAAAGTCGAAGATGAAATGCATCTTGGAAACCAGAATCACATTGACCAAGATGACCAAAACATATATGTCGGTCGGAGTTTTTCTAGCAAAGAGGAGTTGATATCAGCATTGTGAGTGAGGAGTATACTATTGAAATTCAGTTTCCGTGCAGGCAAGTCAACGAAAGAACTTCATGTGGCAAAATGTTGTGTTCCAGATTGTAGGTGGAAGTTTAGAGCGATCGTGACAGACGCACGTAACACTTTTTGGGTGACAAAAGTTGAGAAAGTTCACACATGTTCAGTGGTAGACCGATATGCTAATTTCAGATGCCACTCACCAAAACATATTGGCAAATGATTTGTAGATAGTTTTGGAACAATTGATGGAATAACACCAAGGCATATCAAAGAGTTAATGAAGATCATGTATGGTTTGAGGTTGGGTTACACAACTTCGTACCGATCATTGATATACGCTCAACAATTGGTCCGCAGGACAGCGGAAGATGGTTATTTTAACTTACCGTCTTGTTTACATCTAATCCAAGAAGCGAATCCGGGAACGATTACAGGGCTTGAACTTGATGATGAGAATAGATTTAAATATCTATTTATTTTGTTCTAGGGCATCGATAGCTGGATTTAATTTACTTAGAGGAGTCATTGTGGTTGATGGATGTCATTTAACTAGGACGTATGGTGGAGTTATGCTTGTAGCAACGGCTTAAGATGGTAACTTTCAAATATTTCCATTGGCATTCGGTATTGTTGACACTGAGAATGATGCTTCATGGGAGGGGTTTCTTACCAAGTTAGGTACTTTTTTTACACACCACACTCCTTTGGTACTAGTTTTTGACATGCACAACTCCATAAAGAATGCGTGCAGCACAATATTTCCTTGGGTAACACAAGGTATATGTTACTATCACCTTCAATGTAACATAGTCACGAGGTTTAAAGGAAAACAACTCCTCTATATGGTCAAAGCAGCAGCATATGCGTACACTCGTGCAGAATTTGACCAACACATGGAGGAGTTGAGTCATATTAACCCCAACTTTTCTCGTTACTTGGTAGATGCTGACCCAAAGTTGTGATCACGTGCTAATTTCCCAGGCGACAAATACAACATTCAGACAAGCAACATCGCAGAATCTCTCAATTCTGTGTTTAAGATAGCTAGAGGATTTCCCATAACCTTTCTTTTGGAGTACATCCGCGAGAAGCTAGGAAAGTGGTTTTAAAAACGGAGGGAAGATGCATCTAGTATTCCAACATGTCATAGTAGGGGAGTTGAAAGTTTGTTCGCAATACATGGAGAATATATAGATAAGATGGTTGTTAAACGCATACTTGGAATTTTTATGCCAAAGTGGGTGTGAGAAACTATTTAGTTGATTTCGAGTAGCGAACATGTGCATGTGGTGTATATCAGATTGAGAAACTTCCTTGCTCGCACGTTCTTGCAGCTGCATTGCAAGCTGGTCTACATGTTACTACGCTTATTTTTCCTTTGTATAAGAAGGAATATTTGACTGTAGCGTATTCTCACAATACCTGAAAAGTGACTATGGAGTTGGGAACCAAGAGCAATGTCTTCCTCTGGTCGTGAAGATTCTTCCTGGAAGAAAGAAGAAATCTAGATGGTAGAGTTGGCTTGAGTTTGCTAGGATACGACATAACAAGGCAAGCCGAATTGCCAAGCAATACAACTGCTCAAAATGCAAACAATCGTGCCATACTCGGACCAAATGTGTAAGTTACAAGCTGAATTGTATTGGCATAAATTTCTTGTACGTAGTAAAAATTCTATCCACTCATTATTTTTGGTAGGTAACAAAGCTGGACCATGAATGATGTTCCAGGAGATGACGAAGAGAAGTTGAAACGTTGTGTCCATTTTATTATGTGTTTTATGGATATTGTGTCTAGAATTCTGTTTATGGATGCTCAACTTATGATGTTATTTACGGATGATGTGTCTAGTATTCAGTTTATGGATGCTCAATTTATGATGTTATTTACAGATGATGAGTCTATTATTCTGTTTATGGATGCTCAATTTATGATGTTATTTACAGATGATGAGATTATTATTCTATGTAATATATGTCTGCGAAAGAAGTCCTCAAGTAATACTCACATAGTAATGAAGTCTACTAGAGAAGTTTTCCAAAAAAGTCTACTAAACCAATCAGATAAGAATGTTTTACAATAGAATTATGAACCCAAAAACCAATGTTGTCGTCAAAAACCCCTAATTAACAAAAATATTATTAGGTATCTTGCACCCACAAAGATAACAAATGCATAATACCGAATAACAAATTTTCCTTGTAGTGTAACAATAAAAATATAAGAGGCATACAAGCTGGGGTTTAGCCGTTAGATAATAAAAAAGTCAGCCTACTACTACTTCTACTTCACGCCTGTCTCATCATATGTATCCAGATCCTTGTATCCTCTGTTCTATGTGCCTTAAATACATGTCTCATCAAAGATCTCGACACATAACTTACTCCTCATGAGACTCACATAAGTATCACAAAACTTTTATGGCCATGGTATCCCGAGTGCATGACATTTTATGTACTTCAAACAATAAACACCACAATCTCCACTTCGGAGATTCTGAGGCAAAGTTTGTACTATCTTGTGTGTGTACGCTGTCACCGACATGCTACTCTTGTATTCGGGGGCATCCAATTCCCGCATAATGTATGGCACAAGGAATGCAAAAGATCTCATGCGGTCTATCATATCTCCAACCATACCCACTACGCAATCCCAAATACCAATATGCCTCTCAGATATTGATATCCACAAAGCAACCCAATGACGGTTCCCAACATTAAGTGGAGCGTAAATGTTGTCCACTTCAACTCCCCACGTCTTGTCACTATGGTAACATGATGGCTCTTCCTCAGAGTAATAATCAAGTGATCCACCAAGTAATCGTTTCCCTATCTTGTCCGAGTTAGCAGGAGACTCATCAAACTCTTGAAATTTATTTGTCCACAGTTGTTCAAAACTTGTATCAACTATGGAAAGTCTGCCTTAGGGAAACCATTATGGATGCTTTTCATAGCGACTTCTGAGAAGATTAATCCCAGCATCAATGTGCTGCAAAAAAAAGGAGACAAAACAAAACAGTGAGATGGAAGTCTACTCAAGAAGTCTACTAAAGAAGTCTACTCACGAAGTCTACTGAAGAAGTCTATCGTGTCTTCTAGCCATTTTTTTGGACTATTGAGGTTCTTGTACCATTCGATGACTGAACCATTAGTCTTCCTTTTCAGCTTGTAGTCCCTAAAAAATTCAATTCTGATTACACAATATTTGCAAAATATGTAACCAATTTAATATTTGCAAGTTAATAGAAAACTTACGGCTCTTCTTTCAATGTTGCACTCCATTGAGCGGCTTTTATAGCATCTACCGCTGAGAAAGGATTGTAGCCACCACCTGTCTTGTTTGGGATAATGCCTTTCGCTATGCTATTTCCTTGGTATGGACTCATCTGTGTAGCAGCTAGCTTCCTTTCCCTTTCAGTCTGAGCAAGCATCTTCTCTTGTACGTGCTTGGTTTTCTTCTCTTGTTTATTTTTTTCACAAGTTCGACATCTAGATCAGGGAGTTTATCTTCAAGCAAGACAAGACTTTCCTCTCCTTCACCATTTACACCTTCACCATTTACACTCTCGCTTGGGAGATTATGGTCTATGTGCAAATTCATTTTATGCAAAAAAGTTTCGATTTTATTTATAAAATAAAACAGTACATTGAGTTGACATTGTTTCACAAAATACTACAAAGATACGAGAAACAGAAACAGTAACAGAGTTTTTAAATTCAAAACACCACAACAAATAAGACAACAAGCAGATGCAAATGAAACTACTTGGATACTTTCTTTGATTTACGGAGGGCATAAACTCGGGTATTTGTTGTAGAGGGTTTAAAACTAACCCCAACTGGCTGAATGGTCTCCAGGTCCGGGTTGGCGTTGGATTTAACTTGCTCTTTTGATGTGCTTTTGATTTTTTTCACCGATTGCTTAATACCCGACACTCTTTCAGCTAGATTCCGGATCCCTTCTTGGCAGCTGTGCATAGCTTTCAACATCCTCTCTTCTCCACTACTAATCCTTTACATCAACTCGGCCAGCATCCTCTTGCAGCATTGGTCCATGAACTCCTTCATTGTCTCCAATGAACTGCTGTCACTCTCATCAGATGAAGAAGTCTCCTTACACTTCTTATGTTCCTCAAGCATCATCCGGTTCATCCAGGACTCTCTTTGACCCGCCACTTTTCAAGACTTCAACATCTTTTTTAATGACCAACACACCCTTATTCTTCCAATCAGAGCTAGTGAATCTCCAATCATGACCTAACTGACCACACAACACCTGTATAATGTTATCCACTGCTATATCCCCCACATTGTTATCCCTGCGTGGAAACATCTCTTCATAGCTCAACTGAATACAGGAGTGGACTCGGGTCTGCAGGAAAAAAGAAAACCATACGTATGAATATTAAAACCATTTAACTAAATTTATTCGAAAAAAATAATTAGGAAAGTCATACATATTTCATCATGTTCTCCCCAGGGTTCTTACGATTCCTAGATCCTTTATATGCTAGCAACGGTGGAGAAGGATTACCAGAGACGAGTTCTGTATAACTCAATACAAAATCTGAAAGCACATAATAGATCCAGTCTTGAAGGACCTAGATAAATCCTTCAATGGAGTAGGCAGCAGTTTTAGGAGTTGTTCATTTAACCAAATCCACTAGCGTTTTGAACGCAACTCTCCCCCAAGGATAGTCCTCAAACACAGCAATATTGATAAAGAAGTTTTTGGTGTTTCTACTCTATCAAATCATTGAGATGGTGGATAAGTAAATGGATGTCGAACCAATACTCAGATGTGTTTACATGCAATTTAGACTATGTGATTCATCTAGTTCAAACCAACCTATCATAGAAATCTGTCATATTACTATGAGTCATTTCAAATTAAGCAAGAAGACCCAATAAGCTAGAAGACAAAAATAAAACAGGATGATGATGATCAAAATAGAGAAATGGCGGAATAACAGAGTACAAAATATGATTCAAGATATAATAAAAAGAAGGATCTTGAGGAGTGGGTCAAGGATCGGTGATGATCTTGGCGATCCACACTCGCTGATTAGCCCAAGCGAGGGATCTCTAGAATAGGACACATGTAAGATCAGCCCACTCTCGTCGTGATGATCTCAATCCAAACTGGATGATCCAATACGACACTAGTTGCGATCAATCCAATCAGGATGCATAAAGCTTGGTCCAAGTTCATCTAATGACCGATCTGCACTCAGATCTCTCTTTGGCGGAGTGAGTCATCTCTAGCGAGGTTGAAGGCATTCATTTCCGCAAGAACCTATGGTGTGGTCGTGACCCGGATTGTGCCTCAGCTGATTAGGAAGAGACAAGCTTTAAGATCACCTAAGTAGATGAGATCAACATGAATGATCGATCAATTGAATATAGATCTTCCTGATTTTACCTCCTATCTTCTCATCCTCAAAATCCAAGCAGATATACTCCATCCTCATTTTGTGAGGAGCGAGGAGTGGGATAGATACCGCAATCATTCTAAGATAAAGAAAAACTAAAGAAGGAAAGATAAGAAAGTAGCAACTAAATTACTTGATTAAGCATAAAAATAATCCAAACATTCAATCCATCATAAACAAGATGAAAACTTTAATGCTAGATCTAAAAACCTTATGAAAGCAGCTCAAATAAAGTTATCCTTTTCCAAATTTAAAATCGGATGCATAAAATGCCATTCAAAGGGGTGTTTATATGGTAGTCCTCCTAACCCTAATGGTCAAACCGACATAAGTTGGTCAACTAGGCGGTCTGTAAAGTGGCCCTCACAGGTGCCTGTGGGAGTAGGAACTCTGAAGTGAGATTCAGATACTTGACTTGTGATCTTGTTGCGAGCCTAACATCCGAGGATGATTCCAAGATAGAGTCTTCAGGTCTTGAGTCAGTTCTTCAGTCCATCCCTTAAGGTATGAAAACGAGGTGAGATCGCGAGGCAGATTCTTCATCTGAGATTTGTGGTCTTGAATCTTCCGAAGGTACTGTTTTGATCTTCCTTGCGATAGATACTGCGAGGTGGTTGTGCGAGGTGTCTCTAATCCTTCTTGTTGGCTGCTTCCTTGATCATTAAGTACTCCAACATCTGCTCCTATGCTCCTTAGCTCCTTATTTGCTTCATTTTTGCTCCTTTTACCTGAATAAACTCCAATATTCAAATACAAATGCAAAAAGGTGCAAGACACGCCTAAACAGTCCTAAGTGCAAGGAAAATCTAAGAAGCTCCTCACAACTTGGTCCTCTGTCTTCAGGCACTCAAAGAAGCTCCCAAAACTCTTGAATCGTTGGTATAACTTCAGTTGTAGGCTATTCTAGACCCTCCACATATTCAAAGTTGAGCCTAGTTATAAACTGGAACTCAATAAGCAAGAATCTAATTGGATTCACACCAATTAGAAACCAAAGCTCAAAAGTTTTCTTACACTTCAACTAAAAGGTGAGTAGATGATGCACTAGTCTTGAAACCCAACCAAACCCCATCCCATGAAACTTCACAAACATGCCGAGCCTTGAGTGGAAAAGTTCATCTTGCTCATCAGGCTGAGAGTTTCGGTCAGTGCATTAAGGAGCCTGGTGTCTCCACTATAATATTTAATGCTCTTTGTTGGTTGAGGTTCATGACCCATTGTGAAAAGCCTTCGTGGAAAGATAGGCATTTATGTCTGGGTACTTGCAAGGATTAAGGAGATATAAATTAGTTCAAGAACAAATCAATTACAAAACAAAGTCTCCCGGAGAAGTCTCCACAAAGAAGTCTCCCAAAGAAGTCTCCCAAAGAAATCTTCCAAAGAAGTCTCCCAAAGAAATCTCCCAAAGAAGTCTCGCAAAGAAGTCTCCCTCATAAGTATCCCTCAGAAGTCTCCTTGAAAAGTCTCCCTAAGAAGTCTCCTCTGGAAGTCTTTTCTGTAAGTCTTCTTTGGAAGTCTTCTCTGGAAGTCTCCTTCGAAGTAACTGTGAGAGTCTCTGTTAGAGTCTCCGCCTGAGTCTCTGCCAAAAGTCTCTTTTGGAGTCTTCTTTGGCAGTCTCCGTCAGAGTATCCGTCAGAATCTATGTTGGAAATTGTTGCTAGAGTCACCGTTAGAGTCTCCACTAGACTCTTAAAAACTGAATCAGAGAACTTATTCATAAAAATTCAAACTTTTTCAAAAAACTATTAAGGTTTCTAAAAAATTGAATTTTAAATACAACCCTTTTGAGATGTCGACGGTGGAGACTCCATGGTTGACATCGGTCAGAGAGTAGGCGGCTAATGAAGAGGCATCCGTCGAAACATGCACAGCAAAAACAAAATCTAATTTTAGTAAAAGAGCATGAAATTTCATATGAAAAGAACAAAACAAAATCTATACATAATACTCAAAAAATTTCAGAAATCTCTTACCTTGTGAAAGAAGAGAAACGACGGCTGAAATGGTGGTGGTACCAGAATCTAAAGGTGGTGAAGAAACAGCAACGCGAAAAAAGAAGAACGAAGAAGAAGAAGAAGAAAAAAGTCAGATATGGATGAAGAACAGAGAAAATCGATCATAAAAGAAAAAGAAGAAGAAGAAGAAGAAGAAGAGAGAGGGAATATGTAGAGATCTGCCATCAGTTTCTTCAAATCTAAAAAGAGAGATAAAGCAAATTAGAAGATGAATAAAATGCCTGGCGAGAAAAGATAAACTGAGTAAAAGAGAAGATGGGGGACGGAAGAAGAAGACGACAAGAAGATTACCTGCAGATTTGCTAGAGATGACCACGTCGATGACAGCAGCGATGACAACAGCGATGTCATAAGAGAAGAGAGCAAAATGTATTGCGGCTAGGGTATTTACAATTGTTAAGTGAAAACCATATATGAAGGTTCATTTCTGGTTTACTCACTCGATAAATTTTGGTTTGCACAAACCAATTTCAGTTTTACTACTAAAGTAGACTTCACATGAAGTCTCCTCACAAGTAGACTTCACGTGAAGTCTCCTTTAACCCCTAAACTATAAACAGTAGTAGACTTCACGTGAAGTCTCCCATAACCCCTAAACCCTAAATTCTTAATTATAAACCATAAATTATGTACCGCAAATCGATTGTTTTTTGTAATGTTGGACCAAATATCTTGTTCTTTCACAATTTTCCTCCTTTATTACAAAATTTTCAAATCACACAAGATTACCATATCTTATTACCCTAAACCCTATACCATGCCATAGTGTGGTTTTGATCTTCTAATGTAGCCTTCTCATGTAAATCCTAAACTCTAAATTCTAAACTCTAATTTCTAAATTGTAAATTCTAAAATCCAAATTCCAAATTATAAATTCTAAACCCTAAATTCTAATTTGACTATACTATAATTTTTAATGTAGATCTTAGACCCTAAATTCTAATTTGATTTTGTTTGGTGTTATTTCCCCATGTTTAATCTAAATTTTATTTTTAATACATCATGTTTGGTTATTATTAGATTTTGGAGTCAACATATAAATATACTTAATATTTAATTTTTAATTATATATAAAATTAAAGAGAAGACTTCATATGAATTCTCCTCTTAGAACTAGTAGACTTCATGTGAAGTCTTTTCTGAGGAGACTTCATGTGATGTCTCCATAACTTGCGAAAGGTATACATGTAATTTTGTTTTTAGATTTTTTATTTATTTATTAAAGTTAAAATTATAATTTCACTACTTTGTAACTTTAGAAGAAAAAATCAAATGTATTATATTTTTGCATTTAGAATCAAATTTAGGTATATTTTTGTCATTTGCACAAAAATAAATATCTCCCCACATTCTGTGATAACTCGTGGAACACCGACATCTATTCATTTTTCCTGCCACTTTTCAATCCCTATGCCAAGGGCACGCTCATCTTTATATACCATGCCCCTTTCCCTCCTTTTATGGTAAATAGAAAACGAATTGCTTTGTGATTGCTTTAATCCATACCAGATATAGCATTCACTATTAATCTACTTGCAAGATACAGCTCGTCACCTACGCGTAGACACTGGAATAGAATATAACATATATTTCGTTATCTTCAGGGGACAATTGACTTGGGATTATTTTATGATAAAAATTCTGGTTTCGCTTTAGTTGGTTTTGCAGATGTTGGCTATTTATCAGATCCACACAAAGCTCAATCGCAAACTGGATATGTATTCACAATTGGAGGCATTGCAATTTCTTGGCGTTATCAAAAGCAGACCCTGGTCGCTACCTCTTCAAATAATGCAGAAACAATTGCATTTCATGAAGCATGTAGAGAATGCGTATGGCTCAGATCTATGACTCAACACATACAAAAAGCGAGTGGAATAACCACAAATAAAGAACCAAAAAAATTGTTTGACGACAATGTTGCTTGTGTCGCTCCACTCAAAGAGGGTTATATGTCAAAAGAAGGTTCAGATTCATTATTAGAGAAGGATTCAGCTTCACCATATAGGAAGTTGGTTTCCTTTTGTTTTTCCTTTTTCTTTTGCAACTCTTGATAAAAATGGACAAAGTGTTTCCACTACAAGAAGACATACATTTTACAAGTGTTTACAACAAATTAGGGACGAACAGTGTTTCCTCGTAAACTGATCGTCGTAATAAGACTTTCTTTGTAAATGCGATGGTAATTTTGCAAGTGCGTGTTTTCGTTGTAATTTCGTCGTAATACGTCCGTTGTAAAATCGTTGTAAACCTTACAAGCATCGTTGTAAAGTCGTTGTAAAGCAAACGATGTGAATTCGTTGTAACATTTACAACGATTTAACAACCACAATTTTACAACGAATTAGAGAGGATTATTTTACAACAAATTAGAGAGGATTATTTTACATCGAATTAGAGAGGATTATTTTACAACGAATTAGAGAGGATTATTTTACAACAAATTAGAGAGGATTATTTTACAACGAATTAGAGAGGATTGTTTTACAACGACTTAAGGACGATATGTTTACAAGTAAATTGTGACGAAATGTTTTACAACTAAATAGGGACGAAACAATTTACAACTAAATAGGGACAAAACTGGATAATTTTTTTTAATAATTTAATTTAATATTTTTTATTTAAATTAAAATTTTAGAAATATTTAAAATTTAAAATTTAATTTTATAAAACTTATAATATTTTTTACCAAAACATAACTAAAAACACAAATCTAGTGTAATATTTCATTATAAAAATCTGTGCTCCGGGCATCTTGCTCCTCAGCCATTCTTTCGTTGAAATCAACTTCTGTCTCGGCCGGAGGTTGCATCCCGAGATTCTTACGTCTACGCTCCAATGCCTCCATCGCATGTGGATTGCCCGCAACCAAGATATCAATCATACTCTCCATAGCTGCCAATTTTTCATTCATCGTTCGCTGCTCTATAGCATGCTCAGCTTGAAATTGCTTCAGCTGAGCTATTTCATTCTGTGAAGTTGCCAACTGAGCGCGGAGAGAGTTTTCACCTACCTAAGATGAAGTGACTCTCGGGATATCTTGCAAGGATCCAATTCCAAGAATCCGTCCTTTCTTCTTCGGAGCAATCTGAAAAAACGTGAATCATGTTAGTATAATTGTATTATTTATACGTAATTAAACAATAAAATTAAATATTTAATATTCAATATTAACCATTTACTTGTCTATAAATGGCGTCTACTTCTGAAGTAGACAATTCCACAGGTGTACCATCGGGAGTTTCCTGGGATAGCTGAGTCTGACGCTCCTCAACGGCAGCTACAATCTCGTTGTGTAGCCTCTCCNAATCTAGTGTCGACAAAAGCTCCAAACTTCTTCTGATGAGTCCGCTTGAACAAATCTAGAAGAGAAAGAACATGTCCTGTCTCTTTAGCCTAAAAATTATAAAACATAAGTAAATAATTAATTGAGTCAAAAAATAAGTAAACTAAATATTTTAATTTTAAGTTACCCAACTTACTATTTGTAAAGCCACTCCGCCAAAAGGAGTCTGCCCACCAGTGTGAGGCATAGCGAGCGGCAAGCCATCCAGACCAACTGTGTTCCGAGAAGCAGAACAATGAGCAGATTTCTTGACAGAGTTGGGGTCTCTCAAAAAATTCTTCAACCCCTCCCAAACTGCTACTGTCATGAAGCTCGGTTTGCCGTCATCTCCTTTGACCTCCCAATCTGTCTTCCAGTCAGAGACAATGTTAGTAAGTCGTTTCATGGCTTTCTGGGTTAACTCGTGCTTGACGGTCTTGGTGATAGAGATGTAATTTCATAAATTTAAAAGGTAAAACATATTAATTGAAATTAATTAAGATAAATAATTACCGCAAAAATTTTGAACCACGTGATGCGAATGTAGTGTGGTGTCNGGGTCTCGCCCAAATTAGGCGTACGACAGGTACGTGACCAATGTCCTTTCATGACGCATCTATAGCAATGATTTTCATGTTGCTTAGTATCAACTTCCTTCCCTTTTGACTTATGATTATTTCTTTCATAATTATTAGGGCGAGACCCTCTGTTTTGTCCACGTCCATTTCCATGACCATATCTTCCTCTTCCACGACCACGGTAATTATTCCGACCGCGTCCACGTCCATTATAATTATTATAATTTGTGGATGTAATATTCACTTCTGGGAATGGTGCAGACCCATTTGGACGAGATAGATGGTTTAACATTACCAGTTCATTTTTCTGCTCTGCCACGAGGAGAACATGCATTAAGTCTGAATACTTCTTGTATCCATTTACCCGGTATTGCTGTTGCAGAATCACATTTCCAGGATAAAATGTCTTGAGAGTTTTCTCGATCATGTCATAGTCAGTGATCTTTTCTCCACATAACATTATCTTTGAGGTGATTGCAAATAGTACAGAATTATATTCGCTAACACTTTTTTAATCTTGGAACCGGAGGTTCAGCCACTCATATCTTGCTTTTGGTAAGATCACATATTTTTGATGATCAAACCTATCTTTGAGTGACTACCAAAGATCTGCAGAATCTTCTTTTGTTATATATTCGTCCTTTAAACCATCGTGGATATGGTACAAAAAAGATATCATGGCATTGGCTTTGGCCTCTTCAGGAGCCTCTTTGGACTTCGATAGTATTGATTAATCTTTTTTCTTTTAAATGTAACTTTACTGCAACTGTCCATCTTATATAATTATGTCAGATATATCTAGGGTAGTGATCTCGAGTTTAGCCAAGTTTGACATGATTACTGCATAATAAATTTAATAACCATAAATTTTGTTATTAACTTAATATAAAATATAATACAACAACATGTTAATAACTAAACACATAAAAATGAAATAAACACGTAATTACAAAGACATATAAAGTTAAAATAATTATCCAAAAATACATCCAAAATTCTGCGTAAGTGAAATCACCGGTCAAAAGTCCATAAATAGAAGAAAGAATAATACTGAAACAAAAGATTAGGATCCAAAGAAATGAATCGATATTTAAAGAGAAAAATTTGAAAGGATGCAGAAAAATTTGAGTGATGAAAATGAGTTAAAGATGAATGTATTTATAGATCAGAATATTACCGTTATGAACAGTAAATATACCCGTTGGAAATTATTTTTTTATTTTTTATTTTTATTTCTTAACCGTTAGATAATTATATTGAAAATAAAATTATCAAAATTAATAAAATCATAATCATGAAATATTCATAATATAAATAATGCAATCATATAAATTAAATATGATACATTAACAATAAATTATATTATTTGTCTTCAGGATAAATTTATTTTCATTCGTTTATCTGCAGGATAAATTTGTTTTATTTATTTGTCAACAAGACAAATTTGTTTTTTTTTATTTGTCTACTGAACAAATTTATTTTTGATTTGTTCTTCTAGAACAAATTTTATTATATGTCTTCAGGACATTTTTAAGTTAGTCATTCTTCTAGAATGCTTTCTAAATGTCTTCTGGACATGTTAATTTATTATCGTTCTTCTGGAACGATTTGTAAATGTCTTCTGGACATGTAATTTAAAATATATGGAGAACAAGTCACCCATATCGTATATCGGTAATATATAACATATATAAACGGGTGCTAGTTAATTAATGTAATGAAAGTATGAAATTGACAAAATTTAAACTTTACTTTTTTCTGGTACAGGGTTTATTGTGCTGATAACATGTTATGATATAATTATTTATATATTGTTATATTATTATTGTCTATATATTTTGCAATTTGTTATATTATAATTATGTATCTATATATATATATATATATATATTGTATTTAATATTACAAAATTGGAGAAATAAAAAAATATTTGAAATATAAAGAGTGAGAGAGAGAGAGAGATATGAGAGAGAGTGTACAAGAATCAAATCTCTACAACTTGTGTTTTATGTGGAGCTATGGTGCTCCTTATATAGGTTTTACAATGGGGTCCAAACTATGACATGTGTAACAAGAGAAGCAACACTTGTCCATTAACTCAACAAGTGTTGATGAATCAATCTAACACCTGTCAAATTTTATAACATTTGTCATTTGTCATATTTATAATACTCCCCCTTGGACACCATTGTATTATTATGCACTGGCTCATTAAAAACCTTGTCATGGAAAACCCCAGTGGGATAAAAACCATGAGATAAAATCTCCCCCTGAGATAATAGATGTATCTTCTTCTTTATAGATCTCGTAGACGACGCATTCCAATAATGTGAACATTTTTTCTGATCATTATAGTGGGAAGTGCCTTTGTAAATAGATGTGCTGCATTGTCTGTTGAGCGAACATATTGAATATCCACTTCTTTATTCTTCTCGAGTTCCTATGTGTAGGAGAAAAATCTTGGGGGAATATGCTTTGTTCGATCGCTCTTGATATAATCCTCTCTGAGTTGAGTGACACAAGCAGCGTTGTCTTCAAACAATTTTGTTGGCTCTTTATTTATGGTTATTCCACTCACTTTTTGTATATGTTGAGTCATTGATTTGAGTCATACGCATTCTCTACATGCTTCATGAAGTGCAATTGTTTCTGCATGATTTGAAGAGGTAGCGACCAGGGTCTTCTTTTGGGAACACCAAGAAATTGCAATGCCTCTAAATGTGAATACAGATCCAGTTTGCGTTCGAGCTTTGTGTGGGTCTGATAAATAGCCAGCATCTGCAAAACCAACTAAATCAAAACTAGAATTTTTATTATAAAATAATCCCAAGTCAATTGTCCCCTGAAGATAACGATATATATGTTTTATTTCACTCCAGTCTGCGCATAGGTGACGAACTGTATCTTGCAAGTAGATTAGTAGCGAATGCTATATTTGGTCTAGTGCAATTTGCAAGACACATGAGTCCACCAATAGCGCTCATATAAGGTACTACAGGACCCAATACCTCTTCGTTATCTTCACAAGGTCGGAATGGATCTGTATCGATATTAAGTGATCTATTGACCATTGGAGTACTCAAAGGAGTCGCTTTATCCATGTAAAAGCGTTTTAAGATCCTTTTTGTATAATTTGATTGATGTACAANCCAATTATGTTCAAGTCATCAACATATACAACAATGATCACAAACTCAGATATAGATTTCTTAATAAATACGCAAAGGCATATCGCATCGTTGGTATATCCTTTACTCAACAAATATTCGCTTAAGCGATTATACTACATGCGTCCGGATTGTATTAATCCGTAGAGTATTCCACAGCGTCAGGTCAGGCCATCAATTATGAAAAATCCACCATTTCTTTTGGGAATATCGGAATGGAGATCAAATTAAGGATTAGACAAATCCTCAACACGTTTTTTTGCGCAAGGATTGCGCAAATATCTTGGATTACCCGACTTTCTAAGAAGAGGAAGAAGGACATTTTTAAGACCACCACAGATGGACTTAAAAAAATAGATGATTGGTTTAATAAAACTTTATCGGCGGGTGGGAAGGAAATATTACTCAAGATAGTGGCTATGGCTTTACCTATATACACAATGTCCTGTTTCAAACTCACAGAGACTCATTGTCAACAACTAACCAGACTCGTTCGAAATTTTTTGTGGAATAGTGGCAAGGACCAAAAAAAGATACCTTGGATTGCTTGTGATCAAATCTGTACAAGTAAAGAAGAAGAGGGACTAGGTTTCAGAGACTTTGCACAATTCAATAAGGTGCTATTAGCAAAACAAGCTTGGAGGCTGCTTCACTACCCACTACACTATTTGCCCGCACCTATAAATCTATTTACTATAAAGAGTCC